>LTAE01001409.1:19371-74311 GCA_001647135.1 Pontederia paniculata | reverse complement strand
GAAGGAGATGGTACAAGTCAAGTCGATCGACCGAAGATGATGAGCGAACTATCAAAGTATCTTGACGAAGGACTTCAACTCAAGAAGTAGACGTTCGAGAAGATTGGTGTGCAATCAGCAGACGACCAAAGAAGAGTTGAAGATAATATAAGTCAAGTCGGTCGATCGAAGATGAAGAGCGAACGACCGAAGTATCTTGACAAAGGACTTCAACTCAAGAAGTGGGTGTCTGAGAAGATTGGTGTGCAATCAACGGACGACCAAAGAAGAGTTGAAGATAGTACAAGTCAAGTCAGTCGACCAAAGATGAAGAGCGAACGACCGAAGTAGCTTGACAGAAGACTTCAACTGAATGGCAGACGTCTGAAGGATTGATGTGCAATCAACGGACGACCAAAGAAGAGTTGAAGAAGACAACACAAGTCAAGTCAGTCGGCCGAAGATGGAGAGCGAACGATCGAAGGAGCTTGACAGATGACGCCTTTCTACAACTCTAGAAACTCTCGCTGCTTCAGACTGCATTGATAGACAAGAAAATAATGAGTTTAAACAAAAATCCTTGAAGCTTCCCCAAGCATCGACATCATGGTTGGGGAACTTAGTGATCTTGATGGCCTTCCACCAGTCCTTTGCATGTTTAATGAGGTGATGAGTAACATACAAGACCTTGCAATCTTTAGAACATTGTATTAATGCAAATCTCCTCCATTTTATCCATCCAATGCTCTGTCATATCCACATCATCAGTGCCATTAAATTTCGGAGGCAAGACCTTAAAAAATGTTGGATGGTGTCCTTGGGTGCATGAGGTTGCTGGCCTTGGTTTCCCATTGTCTGGCTATGATGCAAAATTTTTGTCCTTGAAAATGGTGCCAAAAACTTAATGCTAATAGACAAAGATCACTAGCAAATGCACTAATCGTTTAAGTAATAAAGTGTTAAGAGTATGGAGTTGTTGATCCCATGAGGAATTAATTTAACTAACTATCTAATGTCAAGGGCGAATAGGAGATAACAATGAGTAGTGAAATGGTGTAGAAAATGAAATAACAGAAAGGTGAAAACTCAAAAACTAAACTAATGATACCTAGGACCTTAGTATGTGAGATATGATTAGGAACAAACTAAATTTCTCTTATATAGCAATTGATTTCAGCAATGAAGAATATATTTAATTCTTGGAGCACGATAAGACATGAAGAAAACAAAATATTATACCGACAATATATAGAATAGAGAGTGCTCTTCTGGATTTGATGGTGAATTCGTACATGATCTTCTTAACGAGTGTAACACACAGAAATCTTCTCAGCAGTCCTTCAAGTTACTCTCACGTCCTTGACTTGTAGGTACAACTTGTAGGCTCCTCGAACACAAATTCTAGCTCTCAACATGAGTATTTATAGCCTCTAAGGGATCTCTAGGATTTTCATAGGGTTTGAGAAAGTTTGGAAACTATATTCCATGTCAAGATAAGGAAATCTCTATTGAATTCCTAATTAACTTTGTGGCTGAAATTTAATCCTTCAAACCAGCTTCAAATTTTCTTAATTATGTTTTCTTTTGATCCCCAAGAAGTTTGGATAATATAACAATCCTTTTCCAATTAAAATTCCTTCAAAAGATTTGAGTTTGAGTGAGAATAGGTGAATCTGCCTTCCTGTTGTGGCCTGTAATGGATTTAAAGGGTTGTGACAAGGACTATAACGACCCGTGATGGATGTAATGACCCATGAAATGTCATATAACAACCCATGATGAATTGTAATGGCCCGTAACATGTGGTATTCATCCTGAAAACTCTTATTTTTTTGTCACTTACGATCTGTAATATCAAATAACGACCCGTTACTTCATAAAACTTTGACTTTTCTTCTCTGTAAAGACCATGAAACTTCAGTATGCCCCATGAAATGTAGTGTAACGAATCATGATAAGATATCACGGCCAATTATATGGTGATATGCATAATTAAGCTTGTTGTTGAGGTCTTGATGGTATTTATGGACCCGTGAAATTCAGATATTGCGATCTTTTGCTCGTGAAGTTGACTCCTTTCATCGTGTAGTCCCTTTTAGACGCTTCTTTGCTCCTTCAAGTGATCTTATGGAAATAAATATCAACCTTGGGTAGAATCATGACTCGAACAAATAGAAGCAAATAAACGATAAAATGGATGCATGTTTATGAAAAATTAACCAAAATAAGCCTAAATATATGTCAAAAGATATGTCGGAATATGCATCAGGCTACTCCAAGTTCGGCTCTGCACCTCATCCTACTCTTGAGGAGCCTAGTCTCATCGATTAGAGACACGCCTTGGTGCCATTCTACATTTTCACATATCATGAAAATATGATCAATATAAATCAAAATAACAATAATGCCTTACATTAGCTAAACTTTGGTTGGCATTGCGTCTGCTCATGATGCTTTGCACATGTGACTCTGATTAGTTCTTTCTCAAGGTGATTGTCGTTTTCTCTAATATATGTTTCAGCTCCTGATTTGAGAACTCAAATTGGCAATAAGACTGAGCATGATAAGGTGTGCTCAACATGTGGGTTACCTCAAATTTGGTCAAAAGATTTGAGAAGAGTTTATTATAGAAGTATGTCCCACTGTCACTATTGATGCCCATTGGTGTATCCAATCTGGTGAAAATGATCTTTTACAAGAATTTATTACAAACTTTGCAAGACTTAATTAGAATGAAAGAAAATAAACTATGGACAAAGAACACCTTGATGATGAGATTCCCTAAGGTCTCAAGGCAAGAATCTTGTTTAGAATTTCATTCAAATGTTGATGCTTCTCCAGAAACACTGATGATTTTCCAAATTTGCAAAATATGATCTATGTTTGTTGCGTAAAAAAAATAATGAATCTCTCGAGCCCTATTTGTAGGTTTAGAGGTCTGCCCAAGTGATAATACTAGTCTCAAAAGTTTTGGAGTTGTTTTGACCATATTCCATAAGATTAAACAAAAAAATTGTCATGCCTCGAAGTTTATAATAACCAAAGGTAAGATTTGATAATGTTTAGTTCGAGCTAACTTTCTTTTGATTTTGTTTTTGAAGGTCCGTGAGAGGGATGCCACAACCGTGACCAGAACTTTATCAAATATGATTGCTAGAGTCACGATCCATGCCATAAATCCTTCAATTTCCTCATGTTTCACTCATGATCTTGAAACATCTTTCATGCCTTGCGACAATACTTGTTGGTTTCTTCATAGATGCACTCATGGGGGTGACATCAGGTTCACGGGCCATGAAGTGATGAATTTGTCTTCTTCTTGGCATTGACGGTGAAATAAAAAAACACTAGTGATCAATGCTCTCATGGTCGTGACGATAATTTTCATGGCAGTGAAAATTCATCAGAACTTTCTCTAGTCTTGTGCTCAGGGTCATGATGGACAAAATTTGACTATATTGTGTTTTGTTTTCAGCTCAACTCTAATTCATGTATAATCTGCATTCATCATCTATTATCGGTCTTTCATTGAATAATCTAAAAAATAAAGTAACAAAAATTATTTGATTGAAATAAATTTAAGTTAATTCTTGTTTGTAACTCTTACTATTGTAGTTTTGTTCAGTTTCAACATGTCAGATCAATTCTGGTTTCTTTTCCTCAAAACTTTAAAACTTTTGTTTCTTTTGCAGAAGACTCAACTTGAAGTCCTTATCAAATTCTTTTATCTACCAGATTGCTAATCTATTATGTGGAATAGTTTCACAAATATGAATATTTAATACACGAACCCAATGAGAAGAATGTGACCAAGTTGGCGTAAATGATGTTCTGCTAACACATTCCTTTGTAAACAGTCCATCTAAAGCAATGCAATGTTGTATGCTTTCGATGATATATGTATTCACGAGTACCTTTTTTTATATGCCTTGAGACCCTAAGAAGGTGTTTACTACACTACTTGTCGAGATTGCCTCTCACAAAAATTGCCACTTTATAAATTACTAGCAATCAAGATTACTTGTTTACTATAAATAGGCAATTTGATATGTAATTCATGTTACCATGTTTACTAGCGAAATTGGATTACTAAGTAATGTAGACAATTTCTCAAAGTACCCTTCATATATAAATAATAACATATTATAGAGTATCACAAAACCAACGTATAATCATCCACAAAAATCATTCACATCACATTTAATGGAAAAAGTTAATTTAGACTATAAATGCTTAAGTTTCTAGCATATACAATTAAAAAAAAAAGAGTTTATTATTCAATCCATGACATTCAAAATAATTTTGCAACCAAGTTTTGAATAGTTTTTCATATCACATGCATCTTACAAGAAAAAATATTTAATTTATTGATTTTCATATCAAGCCAAGTTGATTCCAAATAAAAGTCTTCCTAGACTTCATGGGTAGTGAGAAGAACAATGTCAGCGAAGAGGAAGATGAAGCAATACTCTTTCCTATTTTAATCATTTGCAAAGATCCAAACCTTCAATAGAATTTAATGCTTCATAAACTTGCTTATGCATATTTGTGTTCGCATCAATAGATGACCTTTTATAGTGTGACACTAGTTCCTTGATATTTTCACTTGTTTTTTTTCAAAACAAGTGCCAATATGCTTGATTGCTTCATTAATACCTTCATAATGGTTAGCTTTTCTATTTTTAGAAATGGATGGACGACTTGAAGAGTCACTTTGATATCGCATATTGTTCATCAGTGATTCAAGGCTATTATTCTCAAATTCTTGATTATAAAAATGACATCTTCATCTAGGTTGATGGCATCATTGAGAATGTTAACAACTGCATCTGAGAAATCTTCAGCCCTTTGACTAGTTGTTCGATATTTTTAATATGATTGATAGGCTATCCCAATGAGAAAATGATTTGTTATGAAGGCTAGAAGAATGAGGATGACTCTATAACAATAAAAAACTGATTAGATACACATATTTAATACATATCACACATAGTAATTGATGCAAATATATTTATTTAATTAACATTCTTTTTTACATATCTTAACCCATTGATACAATACATCTTGTTCGCAGGTAACACATGACCTATTGGAGCCTCATCTGAACCCAGAAGTTTGATACAACATACATAAATGACATGATATTGTGTCTTTAATAGCTTATGTCTTGAATGAATGTGGAGTCGAGCCTTAAAAACACATCCAATTGCTTTTGTTTCCATCATTTTTTCAAGTTGTAAGAGGAATCCAAGTTTAGAATTATTACTTTTTTTGGCAGTCCAAAGAGGGTTATTCTACAATTCAAGAATGCTTTCCATTGACAAAGCATCTTGCTCTGGTGTCCACTGATTTTTCCTCAAATGATTTCCATTTTGAGTCCCTTGTTCACCTTGAGAAGCTTCGATTTTACAACTATAACATCATCACAAATTAAGCCTGTATTTAGAAAAAAATATCATAAGCATCATATACCAATTTTAAATAATATTATAATCTAACTTAAAAAATATCACAAGCACCATTAACAATAGATAGGTCCCCAATCATTTTACATAGATCCATAATAATGTATCGTTTACTAATAATAGAAAGCAAATATAAATCCTTAGTAGGAAAAAGTACAAAGCATAATGCTCTAGATTCATTCTAGATATTTTGCACTAATGTTTTCCTAGATTGATTTCTAACATCCAATGTTGACATATGATTGATAAAAGCTTCTTGGTTACCATTGTCTACTCCTTCAATTTTTAGTATATCATTCTCAATTTGATCAATAGACATTTCTCGTCTAATATAATTATGATGCAAAACACATACGGAAACAATTTTTGCATGAGCTTTTACATGATAGAAACACCTTTATTTGAGAATGATCCATCTCATTTAAGAAATCCAAAACATCTTTCAATAACATTTTTCACGGTAGAACTCATGTTGAGTGGCAACACTATTTTAAAGAGTATAAATAAGTTAGCACCTTTTGCATCATATTTTCATACCATGATTGGAATATGTACTGAAATAAGTACATTATTTATTTCTAAAAATTGGCAACAATTTGCAGGTTAATAATTTGATGTTGGCATAAAAAAACAATTAATTCATGTTAAAAGCAATTTTTTGCTAAAAGAATGCCAAACACCTAAAAAATATGGTGTAATAAATTTAAGTTGGCATACAAAATTAATCAACTTGTGCTTATGAAAATAAAATAAGAATAGAACAAAAATTTTGAGTTGAGACAAAATATGGAAAAACTCCTTTCGGATAAATTGAGAAATTTTTTTTTACATGTGCTAATGAAAAGAAAAATTAGAATAGATTAAGAAGAGACATAAGTTTGAGTTTCAGAAAAAATGAACATGAGGAAATACATGCGCTAATGAAAAGAAAATTAGAATAAATTAAGAAGAGGACAAAAAATTGAGTTGAGAATAAATGAACCTGAGAAAATATTTTTTCTGGGTAAATTTAGAAAATATGATGATGAAAGAAAATTAGAATAGATTAAGAAGACAGAAAAAAACTAAGTTGAGAAAAAAATGAACCTGAAAGAAAACTTTTTTGGGTAAATCGAGAAAATATCTTTTTTTACATGTGCTAATGAAGAAAAAAAATATATCAGCAAAAATACAAAAATAAGATCATTTACATGCATATACTATGAAGAAAAAAACAAGAACAAAATAGATTCGAGAGTTTTTATAAATGAATGCACTAATGAAAAAAAAGAACAAATTAAAGACAACGAACATGCTAAGTTAAAAACAATGGAGCAGATTTGAAAAACATGCTCTAATGAAGAAAAAAAAGAATAGAATAAAAAAAATTGAAAAACATGAGTAATTGTTTGACAAAGGATGAATACCACAGCCTTTTCTTCTCCCCAATCCATGCTCTTTTTTCTTTTATTGTCTCAGCAGCCGCACTTGAAGAATGGAGACAATTTTCTCTTTAGTTAATACTAAAGGATATTATATGGAAAAAAAATAAGAAATTGGATTGCCAAATCACAATCCAGATGAATACCCCTAAACATATTATGGATTATCACTTTTTGCGCAATTGACAGATAATTTATATTGCTAATGATATATTATAAATAAATAGAGACATATGATGGGCTCAAGTATTCAAATTACATTACCAGATGCATTGACATGAAACATGAAACATATGGAGCTATTCTTTAACAATTTTTTGTTTTGTTTTCCTCTGTTAACGAGTGTACACTTTTATGGTATGTTTTTTTCACTGTAAATTTTACCTTTGCCAATCTGATTTACAATTCAAACATGATTGAGAATTATACAACACAGTTGCCAAAAGAGCCTAGATGCATTGACACCCTGGAAACGTATAAAAAAATAGTACTATTAATTATTATATTTTTAAGCTTGCCCATCGGTTAGTTTCTTAGTAGTATGCTTTGGAAGGTTGCTCTTTTGATTCCCATTCACCAATTTTTTTTCATTTAATTGTACCCCTCTTTTACTTTTTACTATTTGTCTCTTACCTCTAATCAAATATTATTTTATATTATTCCATAAAATATTATTATCTATCTTAAATTATTTCTTTTCAACTCACTCAAATTGTTATTTATATTCTTATATCAATTTTACTTATTAATCTTATGAATATATTATATACATTTACTTATTATTCTGTTTCAAAGGCTATATTTTTTTCACCTCTTTTTTTCTATTTATCATTAACCAAATGTAATTTCATATGAAATTTGTTTTCTCATATTATATATAATATTTTTTTTTTGTAATTTAAAATATCTCACCCGTGCATTTTTTAATTAATATTTCAAAGATGTATTTTAGAAAAAAATATAATTTCATTTAAGAAAATATCTCATTACTAAATTTTAGTCCCTTTTGAAATATTATAATTTATTATTTCATAACCCATATATTTTATTGGATTATGACCTAGTGTTGTAAATTTGCATTATTATTTTCTTCCTATGAAATATATTTTCTTGTTGTTTTTATTATGTGTTGAAAAATAAATAAAATTATTGAACATTACCTAAAGAAAAGACACTAGAGGATAAAATTGATGTTTTTACTGTATTTCATAGTTATAGCTATGTAAATTATGCACCTCCTAAAAAAAATTCTTAGGTCCGCCGCTTCCTATTCTTTTAAATGTATGACACTTGGCAAGCCAATGCTGAAAGCTTCAAATATTAGTTGAACCTCATTCTTTTGTATTTTTTTCTTCTTATATTTTTTGACGCGACCATGTCCCACAAACATCCTGATGTCGTCCAAGGTCTTTCACCAATGGATGGTTCTTTTAAATAAACTTGATTGGTTCACATGGTACTAGATTGGTTATACTAAAAGGAGTATCAAATTACAAAGTCTCATTATTCTCACTTGAATTGAGTTAGTTAAGGTCCATTAATGCTTCTTAATACTAAGATATTAATAGCAAGCTACAAAGTTTTTTTTCCATGGGGGTCTCGTTAGGCTTTTTTTTCCTTCACCAACAACCTGGTAAACTCGATAGTTCAATTTCAAAGTTGGGTTGAATCCAATCTGCCCCTGCAAGAACTCATTTAGTTGTGGATAGGACACAAGTTTACATACCCGAGCAAACTCGACCTGACCAAACTAGTTTATGAATCTCTCTACATGTTTGGTTCAATTAATAAGATCAAAATCACCATTTTAGTTTCAGCCTTTTAGGGTTATCATTGTTCTATTGAGACACTTCCTGGGGGTGGTCTACAGAAGCATTAGAGTCATTGTTGCAGCCATTGCCTAAAGCACAAGAGCAGTTGTGTTATGGATAGGGGTGACACAGGTTTGACCCGAATCGATCAACCCGATTCGTCCCGATTACTTTCAGGTCAGATTAGGTCGGATCATTATTTTTAATGGGGTCAAACCTGATCCAACCTAATTAGTTTTCGATTGGGTAGCGAGTTGAATGTTTAAGTACTTGATAAGTTAAAATTCAACTTGAATGACTCAAAAGTATAATATTAATATAATAAAATTTACAAGATTTTTATCATTAATATTTTAATAATTTTAATCAAAATTTAATATTTAATATTAAATTTTTAATATTTTCAAGATTTTTATCATTAATTTCATTAATTTTTATTATTTTTTATTTTAAAATATATTCTTACTAATAAAAGTCTCAGAAAAATCGAAGTCTAAAAGATGAATGACTTAATAAAAAAATTTATTAATTTTTTGAGTTGGATTGAATTTCAAAATTTTTTATCTTAATTCGACCTAACCCGATCCAATATTATTATTTTTGAAGCTAATCAAATTTTACCTCATATCCGATCCATTATCACCCCAAGTTATGGAGATTATGAAGTGAAGAGAAAATTGGGACAAATATTAAGAAATGGTGACTTTGGATTTGCAACTGTTATCACTTTGGATTATTATTTTTATTTTGTTATATTTATTTTTTATTCAGAAATGGATTGATGGTACAAGATTTGCAATTTATAAATTTAATTTTTCCAAATTTAATTTCAGCAATGTATTGCATTGTTCTGTAACATCCTTCATAATAACATACTTTTTTTTTCAAATGCACTAAAAAGTTGTCACACCAAATCCTTATAGCAAAACATATAGATATTCTAAAAAGTTTAAGGTTTTTAAAATTAAAAAGCATGCATTGATAACTAAGCAACCATGCAATATAGACATTTTATGTGCCTCTATATATTCACCAAAACAACAAGCTACCATGTCTCAACAAAGCATAAATATAAGATGTTTGAAGCACTAAAACAAAAAAGAAAAAAAAAACAATACAAGTTTCATTTGTCTTTCATAGTAAACATAAAATTTATCCAAGACAATCTACTCTCATCATCTTTCATATTTAAGAAAACATCTCTCATATCTGCATTTGTAACTAAATAGACAGCATAGCACCATATTTGACTACCACTTTCAAAACCTTGCATGGTATGCATGCGATTGATAATTTGCATTGCAATAGCAGCATTTGACGTTCTTTCAGTACTTTGAGTACTAGGATTCACAATCTTATTACTCTGTTTGAAATTTTCAACACCAGTTAAAAACTCCATTCTCTTGCGCTTTACTTGTAAACCATTGTCAGTTTTCTCATTACTCTTTTGAGTTTCCTTAGGTGCTTGGATACCATTTCTTGCATTTGGATTTACTGCTTCAATGTCACCTTGTAAACCATATAATGCACTTTGGTTTTTGTGTCTTTTTTCTTTGGTGTCTATGTACTTGGTAAGTTGACTTTTTTCATCCTCAAAATTTACTTCTTCCTTCTCTTCTTTTCTTTCATGCTCTTGTTCTTGTTCATATTCATGCTCTTGATCTTGTTCTTCAACATTTCCGAGCTCTTGGATATTCATGGTTGTAGGATCCACTGATGATGTACAAAACTCTTTTTCATTTGTCACTAAATCTCCAAACAATTGTTCACATTTATCTTTCAAACATGGATCCAAACCCTTTCCACGAAATTTTTTGAGATCTTTATTTTCCTTCAAGAAAATCAATTGTATCCAAAATTAGTAAATTGGTATAAGAGTTAAAAATCATACATATATTATCCCAACATTGATAGATGAACTCTGATATAAAAGTAAAATAAACCAACCTTAATCTTTTTTTGCCACCACTCATCTGAACGATGAAGACTTCTAGTGGTAGGATCCCATCCTAAATCAGTTTCAGTTCCTATTAAACTTTTCCAGAGCATCCAATCTCTTCTCATTGAATCATATTTGTTTTTGCAACATTGATAACGACATTTACGCTTACTCTTTTCCTCAAACTTCTTTTGAATGACACGCCACTTGAAAGCTCGCCCACGACCATTTTGTGATATGTATTCAAGACAAATATCACACAATAGAATTGCTTCGTCATTGCTCCAAATGAAAGATCCTTTAGTTTCATTTTTCTTACAACTTGATTGCATCTTACATGAAAAACACAAAATAAAATATAAGCATACTCCTTAACAAACAAAAGAAAAATAAACATGCCAACACCATGATGATAAAACAATGCAAGTATCTAGAACAACACTACACATCCTTTAGGTTGGCATCATGATACTAGAAGTCATTAAGACCAACAAAACATATTAAGATGGACAGAAATAATATTAGAGCTAAAAGAGTTGGGCAGTTAAATACCAAATATTTCTCAATTTTTTTTTCTTTTTTTTTTGTTTTTTTAGAAGGTTCTCTTATTGTTTGTTGAAGTGGAAAAGTAATTTTTTATGAAAATTAACAAAAAAAACAAAGTACTGAAATAAACTAATCACAAAATTAAGTTTCGATGTGCCCCCATCTGGACGCACTTTTAGTGGACATATTATTTTCTAATTTACTTCTTAGTTTATCAAGCTGAGAAAAATGCTTCTAATATTAGTTCTAGAACATAGTGAAACAAAGAGTAAATGCACGTCATTTGAGAACAACTTGTTCAGCAAAAAAATATGCCTATAAGAAATTAACAAGACTAAAATAGAAAAGAAAAGATTTATTAAAAGAGCTAAGATACACCGGTCACCAAAATGAGAATAAGAAAAATCTTGACTGATGACGCAACAATATCAAATTATTTTAGGATGAATTTTATGAAAAAAGATTGAAGAAAACTAAGAAAGAAAAGTTGCATAGTTAAAAACGTGAAAAACCTACTCATTCATTTGAACACATCAAATATTTAGTACATTTCCATATCGAAAAAAAAAATATTTAGTACATTAAAACCTTTAGTTCAATCACGAACTGCTAATTATTTAATTACTTACCAAATTCTGTTAATAAGAAAAACTACACCTTGATGTTGGAATTAGAACTTAAATATCAATCCTAATTACTGAACTCATCAAATATGGATATCTGAGAAAAGTCCAACAGGAAGCCCAACAAACAGTAACCTGTTAAAATAAAAGCATCTAATCTTAATTACCCAAGCCACAGAGATCACACAACACATGTTTTCTGATTTCTCCAAAGGAAAAAGAACAAATTCACATTTATCACATAATAAATTCCTCCTCTTAACTATCAGAAGAGAACACAAACACAGAACTTTCTAAACAGCACATACTTCTTCAATGATTTCGTATTATTACACAATTACTAGGACACGGAAGGCATCCAACATTAACAACAAGTTATCACACCACTAATTACATCATACAACAGATATCAAGGCCTCAACGTATTGAATTCGAGCGCAATCAAACGTGTAAAGAATTCATTCTCACCAAGACAAGATCGATATCCCCGTCGTACAAACCAGCGAACCTCTCCCCGAGTACATTCTTCAGCGCCTGTTCGGCCGCGTGCTTGTTGAGGTATTCGAGGATCATGGAGAGGACACGCGAAGGGGCGTTCCGAATGACGACGGGGGAGGACGCCGAATCCTGCTCGATCACATTTTTGATCAAGAGGGACTGCGACATCGCCGCCAATTCGAACTCCTCGCCTTCCGACGACCTCAGGAACAGCTTTTTGGTCACCGGAGCTGCGGCGACCACCATTCCGCCGTTGGTGTCGTCGGCAGCGCCTTTGCAGGCCATTAGGGGGGGAAGAAACCTAACGATCGAACCAAAAGAAACCCTAAAACTGGAATTAAAGACGGTGAGCGGAGAGAGGTTTCAGTTATGGATCGTATTTGTAGAACTTTTTTGGCATGGATTACGTGGTTGTTTCATTAGGTACATCGTTTTTGGAAAAAAAAATATTAATGGGTAAATTAAATTTTCAAGTGAGAAATAGGACATTTATTTCACTTTTAACTAATTAAATGTTTAATGAGACTTTATAATCATTAAACATAATTTTTATCCATGGAATATTAAAAAGTAACAATAAAACAAGGAAAAATGTTAATGTGAGTTCTTAGTAGAAAAATAAAAATTTCCAGTAAGACAGTAGAATGTTTCTTTAAATTTTGAAAGTTAATGGATGATTTTATAATTTTATGAAGCAAACTTATTCATAGTTAAGTATTAAAAAGTGAAAGGAAAATTGAAGGAAAGAAATAAAAAGGAGCCTTGCGTTAAAAAGATGTTTAGTAAATAAATGGTTGATTAATATTATTTGGCACGATTAACAATTTGATTAATAGACATGAATTCAACTAATGAATAATAGATTCGTTATCAAGTTTGTTGATTTACATAACAACTGAATTGGCATAAGATATACTTTACAGAATTGCATCAGATATATTTTTTTGTTATAACATAATGATAACTAATTAATTTATTTGTTATTATTTATTTAAATTATATTAATTTTACAACATATATTATATTATCATTTTTTACTATATAAAAAATAAAAAAGTTTTACTTAGTCGACAAGGAAAAAATAATACTGAGAAAAAAATATGTAAAAGACTAGAAATCAAAGATGAAATGTGATATTTATGAAGCAATGAGAGATATAAAAACGTACACAAAGATTCTTCATAAAGGAAAAAAAAGAAGAAATGCTGAGACGTTAAACATTTATTTATTAACTTTTTAACTCTATATATAGATGGGATCAACTGACATTTTTTTTTCTTTAACATCGAAACTTAATTAAGAAAATGACTACTCTGTAACAATATTTCTATTATATGTTTCTAAATTAAAACTAATATTAATTATAATTCGAAATATAATCATAATTTTTTTGGACTAATTATGAGTAATTCTAATTAAAAATATGCAAAGTATAATTATCAAACTAGAAAAGCACTAATGTCACCTTATTTACCTTTATTAAACTTTTCTTAATTTCTGATTGTTAAATTTTGATTTTATTTTAAATATATACAATCATAATAAAACTATTTGTTCATGATCTAATTTATCATTTTATTCATTTTAATTTACTTTTATATTTACAGATTCTCATAATCTCACTTAACTATTTGAATCATTAAGTCGAAGACCTAACTAGAGGTGATAAATACCAGCTTTTTATGTTTAATGTAATAATTAAAATCAATTTATAACGTATTTCATATTTTTATTTATTATTATAGAATAATAAATAAAATTTTTAGTTAGCACCTATTGATTCTCAGGTCCTACGTCAGCCCGATCGATTAGATGAATGATTAAAGTTGAGGTTGAGGTTGAACATGTTGAGGTTGAACGAACAAAACTTGGATTAGATATAGTGGCCTGACATTTTGGAGACAGACGACAATCCTTGTAAATTGTAATGACTATATTTCATTATGATAGTGGAGCGTGTCTAATATGTACATTGACTCCTTGTGTTGAAAATGTTACAACAGCTATATTTCGAGTAAAAAGAACTTTGGAGAGGTTAGCATCGATTATATTAAAAATATTTACCAATAAAAGAGACCAAAGGCTCTGAATAAGTTTACCATTCAAGCTATTCACCAATATTTTGAGCACAAAAGATCATTATGAACCTTTTATTTGCAACTTTAGTTCCTTTCCTCTAATATCTTTGAGTGTTGTTGTAGCACCTCAGATTTTTAAAATAAATAAAAATAAAATAAAGGGGAGATATGATAAGATAAAGAAAGAAATAGTTGGTTAAAATTAAGAAAATAGTTTGAATTGAAGTCAAATTGTTATATTTTTTTATCAATTAAATATTTCTAATCATATGTTGATTATTTTTAAAGGAATCCTAAACATACAAAATATTATCTTATAAAATTGTAACAGAATTCAAACTTCATTTAGGGATGAATTCTCTTCTCTATAAATAAGACCCAAGCTCTCCCATCACCCCATAATTTCTTCCCTCTCAAACTAAAGACATCTAAAGTCCTCTCTCTCTCTATCTCCCTCTCCCTCTCTCTCCCTCCCTCTCTCTCTCTTGACGACACAAGGACATGGAGGACCAACACGGACCATGTCCACATAGGACACGGGCCATGTTGTATGGGACAAATAAGGAAGCATACCACATTGATGAAGGGACAAACCGCGCGAGGGAGCACCGTGAAGACCTAAGGAAACAGACCGTGTCCGAGTAGGACACGTGCCATGTCGCGCACGCTTGACAAAGAAAAAACGATATTGATCGTTGGAAAATCGAGGTATGTAACTAGGAGGATCAACTTTAGGGTCTTTCATATATACATGATAAAAGAAAACGGAATGGACCACCATGGACACCATCCGTGTTCATCCTGACGAAAACGGCAAATCAAACCCCAATAGCAAAACGACCCGTGTTATGTTGAACGCGGTCCGTGCTCTCATTATAAAACATCCTATAGAAGTAAAACGGTCGTGTTCGCCTGAACACCAATTGATCCGGTACCCAACACAGGATGTGTCACCCCTGACGCGGGCTGTGTCCCGGGATGATTGATGGTATATTTGATTGACTGTTTGAACTTGATTGAGGTAGGGTTAGTATCCTCTCATATGAACTTAGCATAATAGGTAATCAAGAGTAAAATATGTTAATGATTGTGTTTGAATGAATGTCATGAAGAGGAAGATCCTGGCACACTAGGAATTTATTCCCTCCTGTTTAAGGTCTCGTACCCTCGTGTTTAGGGGTTCAACCCCTCCTGTTAGGGTCTCGTGCCCTCCTGTTAGAGTTTTATGCCCTCCTGATTACTTAATGGGTCTAGGGTTAACCCCATGGCTTAGCTAGCCATCCTGGCACCGGATCTCTGGAATCTTCATGAACTGATAATTGGTCATTATTGATTGAAATAAAAGATGCTACTCAAGATGAATAAAAAGAAGCATAATGAACTGGGCCTGAACATAACGATGTCATGTGCACAATGAATAGGTGTAATTGATGTTCTCGTCACTATTACTGAAATGAAAAATGAAAGAGATTGATACTGATAAACTGATGTCACTGAAAGAAAGAGGTAAAACAAAGTAAAAGAAAATGTAATGTTATTGAAAGTAAAGTTAATGTTTTATAAAGATGACTATATGATATAAGATGTTCTCTTTTATTGATATCTTCTATATTATTTACCCTATTGAATTATTATCCTTTACATATTGGGCTTCATAGCTCATGGGAGGATTGCGTTCCCTGCATTTTGATGATGCAGGCAAATAGGTATAAATAGATGATGATGGCTCAATGATAACAGATGATGGAGTTCATGACGAGATGACTTGCACATGGCATAGGTCCTAGTTATAGGTCAAGTACTGGCTTCCGCAATGATATGATTATAGTGTTGACCAGTGGATCGGTCAAAGAAAAGTCACTGATGTAAGACGGTAGCGTCCTTAAAGTCATGATTTTGTCAGGTGGCAAGGTATAATTTTGGGAGCGTTACAAATGGTATTAGAGCCTAAAGAAGGGCACATCTTAGCTGTTCTTAAGATAGATCGATGTCCATGTGCAAGCATCACGAGTCATCATCACGTCATCGGGTATGGGTTAATTTGAAAATAGATTGTTTCTCACTAATTAAAAAAACTTGTATGATTGCCCTGCATGTAGATGCCTCCGCGATGTTCCACTAGACGTGCTAACCAATCCACAGAAATTGACGCACCAAATCCACCATCGAATATGGAGGACCCAAACCCGACTCTTGAACCTGTCACACTAAACCCCACGCTAGCGATTGCTGAAGATCAGAATGAGTTTCTGAATAGCCTGATGAGAGCAGCCCGTAGGGAACACCAACGCGAGTAGACAAGGGATACAATTGAAAGGTTCTTGAAGCAACACCCTCCAAAATTAAAGGGAACTGAGGACTTTGGCCATGCTGAGAAATTGATAGAGAAAATGGAGGATATCTTCATAGAGATGAAATGCTTAGAGGAGAGGAAAATCATCTTTGTAGTAAACCGTCTCATGGAGGATGCAAAGGACTGGTGGAATTCTACGAAGAGCACGAAGTTTGCAGCACATGGTGACATCTCCTGGGAGGATTTCAAGGAGGTCTTTGAAGTGCGTTACCTGCCTCAGTACCTGAAGGATAGGAAACAAGAGGAGTTCCTACAACTAAAGCAAGAAGGCAGGGCTGTAGAGCAATATTGCACGTTGGACAAGAATGAGAAGTCTAGGACAAAAAGATTTGTCAATGAGATGCATTCAGGACTGGGAGCCAAGGTCATGAGCGAAAACTGCAAGACAGTACAAGAGGTCGTGGAGCTTGCCTCAAAACATGAGGACTGAAGAAGAATACAGAAAGAAAAAGAGGTAACACGCCCACAGAACAAAGACAAGGCTAGATGGGATGACAGGAGACAGAACAAAGCTCCTAATGGGAGAGATCGTCGTCGTGAAGAGCGCCCCAAACCTTACGAGCCTCGGCAAGGCCAACAACACAAGCTGACAAAGGAGCATGCCTCCATTGTCACTGGTACCATATGGGGGGGGTGTCGTCACAAGACAAGAGCGTGTCTTCGTTGCGGGAAGCATGATCATTATATCAAGGACTGCCCAGAACCAAAGTTGGATCCTCAAAATTCTAGGGGCACGGGAGGTCCTTCAAGATTTACGCAAGGCCGGGTGTACAACATTATGGAGGAAGAAGAGACAAACCACGAACCACACGTCTATAACTCCTTAGGTACACCACTAAAACTTACCTACAATACATGATAAATTACAAAAATGCCATTGTTCTTAAGGAGGTTATTCGCTAATAAGAATAAAAATAAATAGATAGATGTTAATAATAGATTCGAGGACGAATCTAATTTTAAGGAGGTTATAATGTAAAGCCCCAACCCAACACGGGCCATGTCCAGTGAGGACACGGGCTGTGTCGACCAAAACGGGTCGGGTTGGTCAAAAGCGGGCCATGTTGGGTTGACATGACGAAGACCACCTGTAATAGACTTAAAATTAATCACGGGTAAAACTTTAAAACCCTAAGAGATCCCTATATAAACCCCTAACACGAAATTAATTCCCCATAACCCTAATTATTTTCTACCCAGCCGCAAGGTAACTCCTCCCCTCTCTTTCCGCCTCCTCTTCCCTCTCTTCTTCTACTCCTCTCTCTCATCCTTAGAGGATTTTTTCTGGTCTCGGGAATCATGCCAAGAGGAGGGGACGAAGGTCAATGACGTAAAGAGCGGAGGGGAAGCAACATCACGTGGACCGAGGAAAGATAGTAAGGAACAAATTTCAAGGTATGTAATTAGGATCATTAGAAGGATTAATTTTCAGGATTTAACAGATTGTTCATGATGATTTAAGAAGATTTCCGATGGATTAATTATCTATTAATCGAATTTCTACAAAAGGGTTTTTCGGCTTGATGCGACGAATTTAAAAATGTTAAAACTGTAAACGGACACGGGCCGTGTTCCCCCATGACACGGTTGCGTTATCTGTACCGGCATGAGAGACGTCGGAGACGAACCACGTTGAATTGAAGCACCATCACTCAACCTGAAACAGACCGCGTTCATAGAAACACGGTCTGCGTCCTCTGGAAAGACGACCACATCGTCTTTGGCGCGCGTCGTTCCTACCACGATTGGGTTCTCTTTGGACAAAATAGTTCGTTATGGACTGCGTTCACGGAACCCTAATATTGTCACAAAACGGTCGTGTACTACCGACGAACAAAATGGTTTGTGTTACTGATTTAAAGACGATGCTTATAACGTATTGTCGAACACGCTTAAACCGAAAACAACACGCCATGTCACACCTGACGCAGGCAGTGTCCAGGATGTATGATGTCATGTATGATTGATTGAATGAATTTGGTTGAGGTAGGGTTAGTATTATCTAACATGAACCTAGCTTAATAGGTAATTGATAGATAAAATATGTAAATGAGTGTGACTGAAATGAATATCATGAAGAGGAAGGCCCCGACGCACTAGGGATCCAATCCCTCCTGTTTAGGGACTCGTCCCTCCTATTTAGGGTTTCATCCCCTCCTATTACGGTTTTATGCCCTCCTGTTCAATTGATGGGTCTAGGGTTGACCTTATGGCTTAGCTAGTCATCCTGGTGCCGGATCGTTGAAATCTTCATGAACTGATAAATGCTCATTACTGATTGAAATAAAAGATGCAACCTAAGATGAATAATAAACTGGACCTGATTTACTGTACACCAGGAGAGTAGGTGTAACTGACCTTCCTGTTACTGTTATTTAAAAAAAAGACTGGAAAGAAATGAGGAAAGCACTGATAAGTATTACTGTCTCATATTATTTCTATTTTTTAAAGATAAGAAAGGAGAGGTTTGATTGACACACTTACTGATCCTTGATTTTTATTCCTTTTTATTTGATCTTTACATACTGAGTGTCACAACTCATGGGTTTTCCCCTGCGAATTCAATTCTGCAGGCCGCTCTGATCTTTAATAGGTACTGATGATGGTGCTGATGGTGATGCAGCTCGTGATGGCCTACTTTGCACATGACATATGATCCTGGTTGTGTCCTATTGGTCATTTGTTGGAGATGAACATTATTTTGAGTCCTTAGGATGTTGATTAGAGTTAGTCACTGATGTCTCATTATTATTGGAACTATGTATTGGATTATTAGTCTTTATATTGAAAATGGATATTTTAGTTTATATTGTCACTGTTTATCTGATATGAGCCAATTGATTCATCAAAGTAAAGTCACTGATGTATGACGGTAGCGTTCTCGAAGTCAAGATTGTGCCAAGTGGCAAGGTCTGATTTTGAGGGCGTTACAGATGATATCAGAGCCTAACGGAAGACACTTCTTAGCTGTCTTCAAATAGATAGAGTTCATGTGTAAGCATCACGAAGAGTAACCATACCATCAAGAATGATATAGGTTAAGTCCTAAGGAGGTTATCATGAATTTAATTATTAGGTGATCTGAATTGTTAAGATAAGAAGAACAATTGGATGAATTTTGGATTTAAATTAGGATTGATTCTCCAACGAATGATGAATATTGAGGATTAATTATGATGGAAAAGTTATGACACTATCCTAATGAAAAGATATATCCTGATTTCCAAGGAGGTTATCAAGAAGTTAATTTTTGAGGTTTAGGTGATCTCTCAATTTATCTTAAGTAATGACAAGACGTTTGGAGAAATTTTTGAATTTGAATTAGGATCGATTTTCTAGGGAATGATGAATACTGAGGTTTAGTCATGATTAGACATGATACGACAATGTCCCAAAGAATGATATAACATGATTCTTAAGGAGATTATTTAGGGATAATATAAACGAAGAATGTTTTGAGGATGAAATGCTTATAGGTAGATGACAATTGCTCATTCATGTTTTCTAGTGTATATTAAGCATAGTTTACATACATTTCATCAGCATAATCATTCATAATTCATATTTTATTTATTTTTTCTTACTTAAGAGTCAACATCTGCATAATGTGTATTTTCTATATGTCTAGGGGTTGTTTGATGCATGGCGGAGGAAAGATCAAGAAAAAGGAAAAATATAAGTTTCCTCACGGGCCGTGATGAGTTGTCATGGGCTGTGACAGCATACAATGAAGAAACCAAGCTTCGGTCACGGCCGTGACATGTATGTCACGCCCGTGACAACATGAAACCAAGAATTGTAGCTTCGGACACGACCGTGACACTTTTGTCACAGACCGTGACATTACTCGATGAAGAATTCCTCTTCAGTCACGGTCGTGATTCTCAGATCACGAGCTGTGACATCATGAGATTTTGATCACGTCCGTCGCAGGCCGTGACACATAATAACCCTCTTTGGTCACGACCGTGATGACCATATCACGGGCCGTGACATGTGCACCGATGTTCGATCATGATCGTGACTCTTCTATCACGGGCCGTGACAAACTCCTCGAGTATGATTCGGTCATGGCCGTGACATTTTTGTCACGGGCCGTGACAGTTTGCGGGAATTTTTATTTAAATATATTTTTTATGGAATTTTTGGACGATTCTTATTTCCTGTCAACTCTACTCTAATCCTAGGCGAATTCCGTCATCCCAAGACCTCTCCATCCCTATAAATAACACCCAAAACCCTAGAGAAATGATGATTAGAGCCTGGGAGAACTTAAAGAAGGAGAAGTGCTACAGGATTGACAATCGTCAAGAAACCCAAGGTGTAATTATTCTGTATTATTTTATTTATAATAATTCCTGTATCTTCTCCTATCTATACAAAGGATGAACTCCCAATGTTTAGAGCTATTTTCTTTTGGATAATTATTCTTGTAAAAAGGAAAACTGAGAACCCTAGATTTTGTGAATATCAATTTGAGTTATTTTTCAATCTCCTGCGCATGCTTTGTTGGATTCCTCTAGAATGTTTTCTTGATTAATGATTTATGAATGAGTTATAATCTTGGATAAGAATAATTTATTTGTAAGGCATTGGATCTAGAAAATTATTTACTCTTTATACATTGCATGCCACATCTGATGTCATCCTGGATAGAAACGTTGGGTGTGAGATATGTGGAATTTTCATCCTGGATAGGAAAATTCTCAGTCTAGGTTTTACAACTTAATGCATTTCAAAACCCTAATAAGAGACTTGGCATCCTGGATAGGACGATTATTTTTATTAGATTTGATTTAGTAGATGCATCCTGGATAGGACATCTNCAGTCTAGGTTTTACAACTTAATGCATTTCAAAACCCTAATAAGAGACTTGGCATCCTGGATAGGACGATTATTTTTATTAGATTTGATTTAGTAGATGCATCCTGGATAGGACATCTAAATATCAGTAAAACCTAATTATCTTGAGAAAGACTAAAAACTGAAATTGATCTATTAAAACTCAGAATTCTCTTATTTTATTCATCCAAATCCAGTGCCCAAGTCATCATTCTAACACTTAATTGTTAAATATTTACCATTGTTTAATATTTATTTTCATAATCAATAAATTCTTCAAACCCAATGTACCCCTCTCATTAAAATATTGTTTTAGATATTGATAGAATAAATTCCTCGTGCGATCGACACTCTATTCACTTTCTTTATTACTTGATATGACTAGTGCACTTGCTAGCGATTTTATTTGTATAATTAGCACGCATTAGTAGAACTTCTATATGAGTAGATAAAGAGAGATATGGATCTTATAATTTTGGACGATCAAATTATGAAATGAGGATTGGATTATATGATTTTCAATGTTAAATTTGAAGATTGAATTTTAGAGAATTTAAGTGGATATTCTTTTTGATGTTATGATCGTGATTGAAAGGTTAACTTATGATCAATAAATTAAATAGTATTTTATGATTAAGATATATGATACGAGGGCATTGACATGATTTAGGGATTATTGGATTATTTTGATATTGATGGATCATATTGGAAGATACAAAACAAATGTGAATTTTTTGTGGAATATAGATTATATGCTCAAATTCGAGGACAAATTTATTTTTAAGGAGGTTATTATGTAACATCTCAGATTTTTAAAATAAATAAAAATAAAATAAAGGGGAGATATGATAAGATAAGAAAATATATTGTTGGTTAAGATTAGGAAAAGAGTTTGAATTGAAGTCAAATTGTTATTTCTTCTTATCAATTAAATATTCCTAATCATATGTTGATTATTTTTAAAGGAATCCTAAACATATGAAATATTATCTTATAGAATTTTAATCGAATTCAAACTCCATTTAGGGATGAATTCTCTTCCCTATAAATATGACCCAACCCCTCCCATCACGCCATATTTTCTTCCCTCTCAAACCCAAGGCATATGAAGTCCTTCTCTCTTTATCTCTCCCTCTCTCTCTCCCTCCCTCTCTCTCTCGGTGACGCAAGGACATGGAGGACCAACACGGACCGTGTCCACATGGGACACAGGCCGTGTTGCACGGGACAAAAAAAGATGCAGACCACATTGATCAAAGGACAAACTGCGCGAGGGAGCACCATGAAGACCTAAGGAAACAGATCGTGTTTGAGTAGGACACGGGCCATGTCGTGCACTCTTGACGAAGAAAAAACGTGATTGATCGTCAAAAAATTAAGGTATGTAACTAGGAGGATCAACTTTAGGGTCTTTCATATATGCATGATAAAAAAAAATGGACTGGAACACCATGGACACCATCCCTGTTCATCCTGATGAAAATGAAAAACCAAACCCCAATAGCAAAACAGTCCATGTTATGTTGAACGCGGTTCGTGCTCTCATTGTAAATCACCCTATAGACGTAAAACGATCGTGTTCGCCTAAGCACCACCTGATCCGGTACCCAACACGGGCCGTGTCACCCCTGACGCGGGCCATGTCCCGGGATGATTGATGGTATGTTTGATTGACTATTTGAACTTGATTGAGGTAGGGTTAGTATCCTCTCACGTGAACTTAGCATAATAGGTAATGAAGAGTAAAAGATGTTAATGATTGTGTTTGAATGAATGTCATAAAGAGGAAGGTCCGGGCGCACTAGGGATTTATTCCCCCTTGTTTAGGTTCTCGTACCCTCCTGTTTACTGATGAACCGATGTCACTAAAAGAAAGAGGTAAAGAAAAGTAAAGGAAAATGTAAAGTAATTGAAAATAAAGTTAATGTTTTATAAAGATGACTGTATGATATAAGATGTTCTCTTTTATTGATATCTTCATATATGATTTACCTTATTGAATTATTATCCTTTACATATTCGGCTTCATAACTCATGGGAGGATTGCCTTCCCTGCATTTTGATCCTGAAGATAAATAGGTATAAATAGATGATGATGACGTGGTAGTAATAGAGGACGGTGTTCGTGGTGAGATGACTTGCACATGGCATAGGTCATGGTTATAGGTCAAGTACTGGCTTCCGCAATGATATGATTACAGTGTTGACCAGTGGATCAGTCAAAGAAAAGTCACTGATGTAAGATGGTAGCATCCTTAAAGTCATGATTTTGCTAGGTGGAAAGGTGTGATTTTGGGGGCGTTACAGTTGTTTTCTTGAAAGAAAAAAAAAAGATTTTGTAGAGCACTAATTTGTGATGAGAGCCTTGATCTTATCTTTTGTGAAGAAAAGGTGGTGAAGGTGTGAATAGTTCTCCCTAATCAAAAGAAGAAGGATAGTGCATCTTCGAGATTCTTAAGTTGATATGAGAAGTCAGAGCGAGAACATAGATCGATTTGCGACGAACCTTGTTAGCAAATATTTTCTCTTGAGTTTGCTTTCTTCTTCTCTTTTTTAACTTATCACTTTACTTAATTATTAATCAAATATTTGATTGCGACTTTAATCAATTGGATTTTTTAAATAAAACAATTCACACCCCCTACTAGTGCCTTTTGATCCTATAAATGATATAAGCGCAATGTTGTTCTAATATATAAGATATAATGTAACGCCCCTAGAAGACCACCCCGACATGCGGCCGAACGTCCTCCCGGAGACACTAAATATCATGCTTAATCTTGACTTAACAATTGACATTTTGACTAGTCAATAAAAAATGAAGAAGAATTAAACATTAAAATCGAACTTTCATAAAATCAACTGTGGAAGTCTTACATCAAAATAAATGTCTCAAACTGATACAACTCAATGATAATAAACTAAACCAGGAGACTACATGACTTAGGTTCACTAGTCATATGCAAGCAATATCATCACAAATATCTATCGCCACATACACCACCAGCCACCATAACACCTTAGATCACTGACCTACAAATACGAAGCAGGGGAAAACCAAATCCACCATGAGTTATGAAAATTAGATATGTAAGACACAATAGAAATGTACTTTTTATAATAGAATAAAGCATGAAACTTAAACCATATAATCATAATTAGTCATTGATAATCATAACATGAGGCCATCATAAAGTATCATGAATACCTTTCATTTACTTTCTTACATACATCATTTTTATTGACATTCTTTTCATGTGGAGTAAGCTATGTTAATAGTCAAACATCAATTACTCCTCAACCACCATTCATCATTTCATCTTACTTTAGTTTCTCTGCATAAGGAGTAATTTATGACAGTAGTCAAACAACAATTACTCTCCAGTCATCATTCATAACTCAACTTTCATCTTTCATAATTCATCTTACCATTATCTTGCATTCATACAATACATCATCATTCATCACTCATCATACCTTACATCTAATGCATAATGATCAATGCAATCATTACTCCAAGTGATTGTCTTAGGTTTGATCATATTAATGACTTTGAGAGTTGCTTTGTGATAACTTAGAATTGCTCATCAGTCTTTAGAGGTTTTTCCAATAGGTGGGGGTGCATAAGCCACAACCGAAAAAAATACTCGAGAAATTTATTTTTTGCAAGTCGGGGAGAAAGTCATGCATCAAGAACTAGGTAGCAACTGATCTACTAGTCTCCCATCATCATCAACACTATTGCTTCCAACCATTCAATGCATGACAACCTCATCATCATTTTAATGAGAATGGTTTACCCTTATCTTTTCCACATATTAATCCTTAAGATTTAAAGAAGAGCTACACAACATCAATCATTAAAATTGAAAAAGGAATTTAATTCAGAAAATATATGCAAACAACAGTCATTCTAGTTTCAGGAAATAGATTCGGTCGACCTATCTGACTTTCGACCGATTGAATCTCTGGTGCAGAATCACCGACTTCTCGAAATGAATTTTGGTCTACCGTTTCTGACTTCGATCGACTTAATATCTGAAACAACATCTTAGGAGTTCACGACAGGATTTTCAGTCGACCATTTCTGATTTTCAGTCGATTGAAACTCTGAAACAACATCTTGGGACAACATGATAGAGGTTTAGTTTTTCACTCATAATGTTCTCTACCAACTTTAGATTGAGATCAAATTAGTTTTTACTGAAACTAGACTTCGATAGCTATGCATACATATGTTATTTGTAATTTTTAAACAAATATAACCAGTCAAAAATATATTCACAACATAGATCATAAATATGGACAAAGATGCTTTAACACTCCTAGGGTATAAACATTCCCCATTTATGACCAATTTGCAGCAGAGGCTTTAGGCATAAAATGATCATACAAATCATGGAATTTTCTCATAAATTTACCCTTGTTGAATCACATTATACATAAACTTAAACAAAGATTCCAGGACATGAACATCATCGTATGCATCATAAACTCACATCACTAATATTCTCCAATTAAATTTAGTCATATAAGGATAAATTAACAACTTCATGGAAAACCTAGCATGCAATTCATCTATCAAGAGGAGTCCAATCTAAAGGGATCCACCTATGGACATACATAATTGATGCTATAAATGAATACTTCAATTCTTGTCTCGTGAGATCAAATCAACTAGATGATAATAGAGATTCAAAACCATCATACTATCATCTTTCATGGCATAAAATCCTAACATGAAATTAAGCTTGTTGTCCCGTTCGTCCTGATCAATCCATTCTTGCATTCGCCACAACGTTCCTTCCCTTGGCATCACTCTCCAGTCCTTGATTCATCTTCACCTTCTTCTTTAGGATCATTTTCTTCCTTGAATGAGAGAAGATGAGGAAAAGAGAAAAACTAGGGCGGCTGGAGAAAATTTATGATTAGGGAATAATATGGTGTCCACATTCATTGATCATATATGAGATCCTAGGTTAAACAATATCTAGGATTCTGGATTAATCGGTATATGAGATTTTTGATTTGAAATCAGTTGCAGGAGTAATTTGGATATTGAGAAAATCTGGGGAGTTACATATAACAATCACTAGGCAGTTGACTAATCATCCATTAGCTTTTAGTGCATCAAATTTTTCATATTGAAATATTAGAATGCAAGCCTATGTGCTATTGATTGTGACACTTGGAATACTATTGAAAATGATTTTATTATACTCTCTATATCTCCTTCCGATTATACCTATGGTGAAATATTAGAATGCAAGCCTATGTGCTATTGATTGTGACACTTGGAATACTATTGAAAATGATTTTATTATACTCTTTATATCTCCTTCCGATTATACCTATGGTGAAATGCTTTTGGGTCAAACTAAATTGGAAACAACAAAAAAATCTTATATTATTCTTTTGATGGAACTAAATTTAATCGCGTTTCCACTTGCCAAAACTCACATGAGCTTTGGATATAATTAGTTGTAAATCATGAAAGTACTGTTAAGGTCAAGAAATCTAGACTTAATATTCTAAATCATCAACATGATTTTTGTTAAATAGAAAATGTGCAGGTTACTATCAAGATGATTATGCACTTTAATGATATTGTCGACGGCTTTGCCTCTTTAGGTGAGCCATAAAGTAAAGCTCAAATGGTGAAGAAGTTTCTCAAGTCTTTCTCCTCTAAGTGGAATACATAGAGGATAGTTATAAAAAAACAAAAAACTCATAGGATCTCTTATAACCTATGAGATATGTGTCAAAAAAAGATTAAGAAGAGTCAAGTGCAAATAAAAAAAAAAGACTATTGCTTTGAAGTCTATTGAGGTGAACAATGAAAGTGATGAATCAAGAATCAAGCGGAAATGATGAAAATGTAGAAGAAAGGAAACTAACTCTCTGTGCAAAGAAGCTATACAAGTATCTAATGTTGGCAAAGTAAAAGAAGAGAAGTTGACCTCCAAAGAAAATATCCTTATGCAAAAATCAAATGACGTACTATAAATGCAAGAAGGATGAACATTATAAGAATTAATGTCCCAATATTATCAAGAAGGAGAAAGAAGGCGAATCTTTGAAAAAGAAAAATAAAGCTCTTCAAACTGCTTGGGAAGAAAGTGAGAAAGATGGAAGCGACTCTTTAAATCATGAAGAAGGTTACCTTTTATTGATAATGAATGATGTTGAAGTAAACTTTAGTACTCAAATGATGATGGATCTTTTAGCAAATGATGAAAATGTAGAAGAAAGGAAACTAACTCTCTATGCAAAGAAGTTATACAAGTATCTAATGTTGGCAAAGCAAAAGAAGAGAAGTTGACCTCCAAATAAAAAATCCTTTTGCAAAAATCAAATGACGTACCTGTGAATGCAAGAAGGTTGGACATTATAAGAACCAACGTCCCAATATTGTCAAGAAGGAAAAAGAAGGTGAATCTTTAAAAAAAAAAACAAAGCTCTTCAAACTACTTGAGATGAAAGTGAGAAAGATGGAAGTGACTCTTTAAATCACGAAGAAGGTTACCTTCTATTGAGAATGATGTTGAAGTAAACTTTAGTACTCGAGCGATGATGGATCTTTTCACGTGGTGAATAGTTTGGAGATTTTATTTGAAAATATGGTGCATTTAAAAAGTAATATGAGTTTTTGAAAAACAATTTTGAAACTATAAAAAAGTCGCAACTTGATTTCTTGAATGATTGTAAACATTACCTAAAGCTTTGGATATTCAAATTTAGAATTTTTTTGATGAATTGAAAATAAAAGAAAATATTTTTTTAAAGACTTCTGTTGAAAAAAATATGTTCAAATTATTTCGTAGAAAAGAAAGTTTTGAATTTGAAAGATGAACTAGAAAATAGTTCAAATTGAGGAAAAAGATTTGAATTTAATGTTTTCTAATCAAAGGAAATATTCTAACAAGAATACTATCGGTTTTAATTCCTTTGATACATAAAAATAGAAGATTCATTTTTTTTGTAAAAGCACCACATACTAAGTCATCACTCGTGTTATCTATTTTCTTTGTGGTTATGATGGATAATGCACTTAGGAAAAATTGAATATAGATATGAAGAAGATTGGGGTTCAAAAAGAATTCCATCTAATCCAAATGGACACAAAATCAACTTGATTATCAAAGAAGTGAACATATTCTAAATCTTTTTTTATGTAGGATACCATATAAAGAAGAGGAAGTACAACAAAATATACTTGGATAGTGGATACTCGAGGTATATGCCGAGAGAGTCATCAAATGTCATCATCTTTAAAAGAAGAATTGTGAAATCATTATCTTTGGAGACAAGGCAAAAAGAAAATTCATTAGTAAATGTAACATTGATAAAATTGATATAATTTATCTGAAAAATATTTGGTTAGCTTATAGTCTAAAATGTATCTTGATTAGTATTAACAAACTATGTGACAAGAATTTCTTAGTCAAGTTTTATAAAAATAAGCATCTTATTATTGATGAAAGTGAAAATCTTTTACATGTTGATAATAACATTTATAAAATGAAGTGTGAAGATTTAGTAAATGACAAATGTTCTTGTGCCTTACATGATGATAATAGTTTGTGGTTTATGGGATTAAGACATGTCTCAAATTCATTCACAAACTTTCTAATCATGAACTAGTTAGGGATTTGCTAAGTTTGAAAAAAATTCTATTGCAATTCATGCATAAAAGGAAATAAACAAAGACAACATTTAAATTAAAAGAAGTAATTATCACAATTAAGTCTTTAGAACTATTGTTTCTTGATTTATTTGAAGCTATTGATGTTGTAAGCCTAAGAGTAAAGAAATATTTTTTTGTGATTGTGGATGATTTTTTCTCATTTTACTTTGACAATATTTCTTACACAAAAAGATGAATCTCTTGATTTATTTTTTTAATTTGCAAAAATAATTCAAAATGAATTTGATCAAAAGATTTTCAATATTTGTAGTGATCATGATAGTGATATTTGAAAATCATATATTCAAATTATTTTGTGAATAAAATGAAAATACTCACAATATCTTTATTACTAGAACACTCCAACAAAATGTTTGTAGAAAGATATTGAAGGAAATGAAATTACTTACAATAACAAAGGATAATAAATGAGAAGTGTTCAAACTAAAAAAGACGAGCAATAAGCACCAAATGTGGAATCATTAAATCAAGACCAATTGTGGGACAACAAATTGAGGTTTCACAAGTCGTTCCAAAGAATTGGAGACATGGTTCATCTAATTCTCTCGACCAAATAAAAGGTGATACATGTGATGATTTCAGAGCTAGAAACTCATTGTAAAATCTATGTGTGTTTTTCCGCTTCCTTCTTAAATTTAACCTAGAAATATTTATGAAATTTCAGTGATACAAATTGAATAAATGTTATGCATGAATATTAAATAATTTTGAAAATAAAATTAAGTGCGGAACCTTGTGGAAAAACTCAAGGATTATCTTATTATTGGTATCAAATGATTATTTTTCCAAACCAAGCTAAATGAAAGTGATGTTATTGTGAGAAAGAAGGCTAGATTAGTGGCCTAAGATCACTCACAAATAGAAGATATTTACTTAGATGAAATATTTGCTACAATTACTAGATTAAAGCTATTAAAATTATCTTGGAATTTCATGTTTTGAAGGTATTAAACTTATTTAAATGTATGTTAAACATTTTTAAATGGTTACATAAATGAAGAAATTATGATGACCAACCTCAACATTTTGAAAATTTGGATTTTCCAAATCTTGTTTTTTAAACTTTCAAAAGACTATATGTTCTCAAACAAGATCCTAACGGCTTAGTATGGGATATTAAGCTCTTTTTTATAATATTTTTCATAAAATCTAAGTTGACACTAATTTTTTGAAGCATCTTAATAGTGAGTGATATTTTGATTATAAGCATATATGTTGATAATATTGTTTGTGGTGAAACTAATGCAAAATTCTGTAAAGAGTTTGAAACTCTTATGCGAAATGAGTTTGAATTGGTCATGTAGGAGAAGTCACATTCCTTTTGGACTACAAGTAAGCAAACTGATGATGGTATGAATGATTGTAAGCCAAGATCAATATCCATTTATGTGAGAAAAAATAAAAAAAACATTTTATGAAAGCCATTTAAAGCATTTTTCATAGTTTTGATGTTTCATTCATCTCTTTTATTATTTATTTCTTAATATTTCTTTTGAGTCAAGTTTCTTTTGTTTAACTTTTAGAATATAAGAACTCAACTTTTGCTAGCATCTAGAAAAGATTAGTTTGAAAAATGAAAAGAAAATCAATCACGAAGACAAATTAGCACAAAAACATGGTTTACCTCAAAATTAACATGGACCACGTTTCAACGAAATGACCCTCCTATCATCTAAACAACATGGGCCACATTCACTCACAACCTTTTACAAAAACACAAGCAACATTAGATTCATTACAACTTGTGTTCAGCCATATTGCAACTAAAACAATACATGTTCAATTTACAAAACAAACAAACTTAAGACCCAAAACTAATCTTTTCCTCTTATGAATATGACACCACAAGAAAGAAGGAATGTGTGTGGCCTCTTTGATGTGGGTAGTGTTGAGTTCAGATGCAGGCCATTTTTAATGTCTCAGTGTGACTTCCTCTAAGTTGTGGGTCATGTTGGGCCCAAATGCAGACCATGTTCTAATCATCAATTAAGTAACCACAGGACGCGGGCCTTGTAATAAGTGACGTGATCTGTGTCCTAGGCAATCATGGGTCTTTTCAAGTGGTGTGTGTCACATTCAAGGGACGCAGGTCGCATTCTCTGGTGGAGCGAAATATGTTCGAATGACACAAAACATGTCCTAGAATAGATAAATCAATATACTTATGCCACATCCTAGGTAATGAATATTGTTTCCTATCATCGATCATATATGGAAACATAGGAAGTTGTGTCTCGCTGACATGGATAGTGTCTCTTGGACATAAACTATACTCTAGATGACACAACTATGTTTCTTTGATGTCGTGGAATCAACATGGCCAACATTGATCGTGTAAGGTTAGGTGTGGGCCACATTCGCATAGACATTCATGTGACAACTAACCATAAGAACTTTGATTCTCGTGTAGAAAACCTCATGAGAATATCCAAACTATGATAAAGATAGGAACCATATGCTTCATCGATACAAGAAATCCATATATATATATGATATATGCCTAGAAACATACCTTGATCTATTATCGATGTTGTGTCCCCTATTGTTCTTCCTCTTCATCCCCTTCTTTTTTCTCCTCTGCTTGCATTGTGGCTAATCGTTGTCGCCCTTAGATTGATGTTTTTTGAGATTGAGAGAGGGAGAGAGAGAAAGAGGGAGAGAGAGGAAAAATAATGAGTCAATGGAAGCAATTTTGTGGCCATGAAATTTATAAGAAGGAGTTTAAGGTTTCAAAATAAGTTAAAACTGAATCGAACTCTAACTCCAAAATCTATAGAAATAGTACTTTATCTCCTTGGTGCCCCATGGTCCATGCCCAAGTTGGACATGATTTGTTATTCCTTTCTTCTTTTTTGTTTAGGAAGGCCGATTGTTACTGTTGATGCTGCAAGGTCAAAATGACCCCAACAAAAGACCATCTCCTTGTTTTCCTTAGGGTTTCTTAACCCGCTGCCACTGCACTCACAGTCCGACCACTTGAATTTGGCATTAATCATAATTGGGAAAATGAAAATATATTTTGGAATTTACCATATTGGTCCTCAAATCTAATGCGACATAACCTAGATGTTATGCATGTGGAAAAGAATGTATTTGATATAATATTCAATATTGTGATGGACATCAAAGGGAAAACCAAAGATAATATGAACTCTAGAGAAGATTTGAAGCTCATATGTATTGGTTCATCAAAATGGATAGTGCATGAGACCAAAAGCTACTTATGCATAAAGTAGTGAACAACGTAAGCTCATGTTTGAGTGAATAAAACAGTTGATCTCATTACGTCAATATTGAAGAGGGTAAGATATACGAGATGAAGACGCATGATTGTCACGTATTTATGAAAAGATTAATTTCAATCACCTTTCAAGATTTTTTGCCTAAACCTATATGGGGGATACTCACTGAATTCAAAATATTCTTTAAAAAATTGTGCGCCTGTAGCATATGGAAATATGATATGATGCGCTTGGAATAATCAATTATAGTTACCTTATGCAAAGCTGAAAAAATATTTTCACCATCATTCTTTGATTTTATGGAGCATTTGGTCATCCACCTAGCTTATGAGGCAAAAGTAATAGGGCCAGTACAATTTTGATGGATGTATCCATTTGAGAGATGCATGTTGTACCTAAAGAGGAAGGAAAAAAATACGACAAAAATTGAACGATTTACATGTGAAGCATATTTTTATGAAGACGTTTCTAATTTCACATCGTTGTACTTTGAACCTGAAATTTAAACAAGGTGAACTTAAGTCCCACAAAATAATGTTGCTGGAGAAGAAACAAATAAAGACAACTTTTTAAATTTCCAGCACGGTCGATTGGGAGAACACATAAATTTATGTTAAATGGAGATGATTTATTTTATTGCAGAAAGTTATGTTCTCATTAACATATTGGAAGTGGAGCCTTATCTAAAGCAAGTTACTAATGATTAGTTTATATTAGGTTATAAATATCACAATTTATATATTTTATTTTTTGTACAGGAAATTCGAAGATTACCAAAGACAATTGAATTGTAAATGACGAAAGATCAATTTTTACAACTTTGAGATGAACAATTTTTTAGTTGGCTTAAGAAACAAGTGCTTAACAATAAAGTGACGAATAGAGATATTAGAAATTTGAGTTATGGACTGAAAATAAGTGACACCTTATAATGGTATCACCGTTAATGATTATAGATTTCATACTAAAGAATATGGAACAAATAAATCTATGATGAATAGTGATATTTGTTTTCGAGGTTGTTTATACGGTGAAAATGAGTTGAATTACTATTTTCATATAGAAATAATAAAATTATCATTCCTTGGAGAGATGAATATTTTCATATTGCATTGTCATTGGTTAAAATTGATGACAATTATGGATTGATCGATGTGAAACATAGATCGAGGTTTAATTCCAATGAACCATTCGTTCTAGCTGAGAAACACAATAAGTTTACTATGCGAAATATCCTTCAACTAAAAATAGTGCTAATGAATGATGGGTAATGTGCAAAGTAAAAAAAATTGTTCTTTGAGGAAAAAAGGAACATTGAAGGTACTATATTTGATGGAATGTTATATTCTGATTATTATCAAGCTGATCAAATCACAAGTGTAATAAATTTAACCAACGACGATGGAATAACAATATTGTTTGATAGAAATATTCTTATGGAAGACGTAAATATTAATGAAATATGTCGTCCTCTTGAAGTTGAAGATGAACAGTTTAGAAACGACAATGATACCATTGATGATGAGGCTGATGAGACTTATGAAGAAATATATAAATCACTTTCAAGTTATTGAACAAGTTATTTCCCTAAAAATACTTATATTTTTCATTACTATAAAAATCGTAACAACTGTTCAGTTATTTTGTAAATTCTTTTACATGTTATGAATAATATTTTTTATATGCTATTATAAGTTATGGCTCCTCATGGTCGTGGGCGGCACGAGTTGTGACACTCCACTAGGATAGGATGAGCCTCTGATTGGTCTCAACTATAGGACAAGTAATTTTTCATATATTATTGTTCTTTCTTAACATTTATTATTGTTAGCGTTTTATTTCAGACAATGTTCATGTTGGGTCTTTATCATCCCAATGAAATTCGTACAACATTATATGATCTACCGAGGTTACGATGGATGACAAGAATAATCCATGAATTGATAATATATGATTTATTAAAAAGCATATTTTCTTAACATATGAATATAAAGCTACACACATTAATCAATTTAGGTCTACTTTCATCCCGAGATATATTCATCGAGAAATAAGCTAGTTTGTTCTTTCAAGGCTTCCAGTAGGTTGTGCTCATTGGAAGGACATTCTATTACCTTATCGGGATGACATGTACAATGCATTTAAGATAAAATTATTTTAGGCCAAATATTTGAAATTGATTTACAAAATAATAACAAGTTATCTTTTCAAGCCAAAAATACATGAAAGAAAGACCTTCCAAATGGTATAATAAGGAAGGTATTCAATATTGTATGTTCTACTCGCCTCATAGGATTATTATTCAATTATCGTCCATATGCAAGGCTTGCCATCTATGGTAACATTCTTGAAGCAAATGACAAACCTGCTCCGCATATTTTAATAAAAAAGTTTGGTCTTCTATTTGCGAAACTTGTAAGTAATAGTTGGATTAGATTTATGTTTTTCCACCACTTATTGTTTTGCATGTAGTGCAACACCCGAATATCAGGAGAAGTCAGTAACTGACAAAAATAATAGATTGTTTAAACCGGATGCACACGTCATCGGAGGCTCTATTGGGTTCATAGAGTATAAACAAAAAATGATATCCTTTTCAAATTATCATAATTTTAAATTTTGTCATAAAATAGTTCAAGTAAATTGTCTAATATGTGAGATGTGATTGATGTAGGAGTTGACGAGTGATAGAAAAATTGACTTTGGAATGATGTACAAAGAATGTTACAACAATAAGAATACCAACCAATTCATCTCGGTGCAAAAATAATTATGATATATTTTTGTAACACTCATTTCAAATATTTCTCAAGTATTTGGTATGAAATTAATTATTTTCATTTACATGAGGTATATGATTGGCTTAAGTTGGAGAAGTACAAGGATAATGTTGGCGAATACCCTGAAGTTGACAAGGAGGAATGAAAAGAAGTTGCAGAACTTATAAAAAAGAGTCGACTTCGTGGGTTAGGTAGATTGAGTTCACAAGTGGGTGCTTCTTCTGTTGCTGGTCCTTCGGGTAGTTCGGCCGTTGCACCCATCCCTACGACTATGACTGAGATGAGGGACCTTGTGGTAGAGGTCGTGGATGATAGGGTTAGGGCACTATTGCTGGAGGTCCTGAGTTTAATTCACGACTGATCTACTCGCTCCTCCATCTAATAATTAGACTATTTGTGTTTGACAATCAAACTTTGTTGTATTAGAAACTTGTGATGTGATACTTTGAAACTTGTATTATGATACTTTGATGTGTTGTGACTATTAGTACTTTTATTTGACACATTTATTGTGTTTTGCATGGATGAGAATATATGTTGGATGTGATGATATCTATTGTATATAAGGTTTTATATAAAAAAAATATTTTATTTTTTTCACTGATTTCATAATTAGCGATGGATCAACGATGATTTTTCAGAAAAGAAAATTTTCTTTGATACTTTACGATGAGTTAGCGACATATTAGTGACGGTCTAGCGATGATTTTTACTAGAAAAATAAAATTTGTTCGATATTTTACAAGGGCGTGGCGACAGAATGAACAATTAGCGACAATTATTTAGCAATAACTTAAAGACGCGTTAGTGATAGATTAACGATAATTTTAATGAGGGAGTAGCGACAATCCATCAAAGAGTTAGCGACTTTAAAAATTGTTTGTTTCTAAAAAAATAGAAAACCAACAACAATTCAGCGATAGCTCGTTGACAATCCAAGGACAATTTAGTGACGACATTAGTGACAAAAGTTGGCCATCGTTAATAGCGGTTAAGATTTAACAATAGTTTATTATTTTCGTTGAATGGTCACTATGGCGTCGCTGGTTTTTTTTTAACGATGATCTAGCGACAATGTAGCAACATTTTTTTGTCGCTAAATTCAATTATTCTTGTAGTGGTAAGCGCGTGATAAAGTTGTGCTAATGGATAAATGATTCCCTACCTTGTGACATTAATGGGATAAATCTAGCCATTGAATAAATATGAACAATTCTAGACTCTGCTTGACATGAGTGTAGATTCACCTACTATAATTCATTGTAATTCTCTCATTAGATAATACTTTTCCATCATTCAAATATGTAACTAGTTAAGAATGAATATTAAGTTTTGTATGTTTTCTTCATGTGTGATATTTTTCTAGCTACAACATATTCCAAAGAAATGTCCATATTCGTAAGGTAAAAGTGAGAAAAAACAAGTTGCCAAAAAATGCAAGAACAAGGATTAGTCTTAAAGGAAAAAAAATAAGTCATTGGCAATTCTCGAGAGCATTGACAAAAAGATGCAACTTGCCAAGGTCTTTTTCTTATAAGACTTGCCGAAGTCTATTAACATCTTATATAGTTATAACTTGGGTAATTCCATCTTTGGATAGATATAAAGGTTTATAAGGCTACACCAAATAACCATGGATGGATTGCCAAATACGAAAGAAGTGCTCAGAAGCATACAACTTAGAACAGAACAATTCACTCGAATGCCCACTTGTTCTCCCGACGCACCTCTTCTTCCTCCTCAGGAGTGAAATCATTCTTGATGTTAAAAGTCTTACGGATCTCTTCAGGCATCTTCCCTTTTATCATGTCAGCTACAGTTTGGCATGTCAAATCAAGCAAGCCCTTGATGTTCAAATAGTTAGCAGCCTGCATAAAATAGAAAATTATAGTAATGATACCAAAGCGGCAGACATATGTTCTTACTTCCTACATCAAAGAAATGAGCAATAGAAAAATTTACATCTAGAACTTACTCTTGAAAATCTTTCGGACATTTAATTTTAAAATTATTGATGAAATTATAAACTATGCTTGCGTTAGGAGAATTTTTAGGAGAAAACTTTAAAGATTTAGCATCACTCATGTTATCTAGTTTGAATGTTGGAGATATCAGATGGATACTGATCACCCAATCCTTACTGGCGTCGATTCATCTCCGAAAGGTCGGGGGTTCGGGGGCAGAGCCCCCGAGAAAATTTTTTCTAGGGGTATATATGTAATTTGATTATTGGTAATTTATATTATCATAAATACTAAAATTATAAATAATCTATTGCAACCAAATATGATAATCTAGTATACCATAAAAGATTGAAAAACACAACATTTAATCTATAGCTATATAGATATCTGCGCTCGTTATGTGGTAATTCATATTACCATAAATATTAAAATTATAAGTAATCTACTGCAACCAAATATGATACTAAACCCTAAAATTTTTTTAAAAAATAAAGCGTAATATAGATAGATTACCAGCTACAAAACATCCTATAAGAGAAAAATCATAAAGATATCGATATGATTTAACCCACCATAGGTGCTAACTCATCATGAATACATATAAATATCTGTTGAACAACTTCTCAAACCTTCACTTCATTGGTTCACCATGAATATTTTTTTGGAGTACCTTGAATATTTTAATTTAACTAATTAGTTAGTCAAGATATCTTTTTTAGTGTTGATAATATCTTGAATCTTAATCTAATGAAAGTTCCTATGAACTCTTGCCCATCACAACCTCTTAAATAATTAGGACGGCAAAGCCGTCTGTTCCATATGTGGGTCTCACTATTTTCTTCATATCAAAGAACTAACTCTACTTGTCGCCGAAGACGTAGCCCTGTTAAGGATAAATCTCATTAAATACATGTGTCTTTTTATTTTTCTCTCTTGTCTATTTTGCATAACAGTTAGCCAATCAAGTCCAAAATAGTTAGAGTGCTTTCGATGAATACACCTATAGATAAAAAAATGCTTCAAAGGAACATAGTTCAAATATACATAACAAACAAACAAATAAAATAAAACTCATAGTTGAAGATCTATCTCAATAATTGCAATAGAAGGGTTCATATGCGTTCCAACTATCTCCTTAGGTAAAAGATAAAATCTAACTCAAATATATGAGTATTGAAGTTGAAAATTTCTTGCTTTTTCTGATATCCATCGGGGCTCTTGATGTCCAGGGTTACTATCATTTAACTAATTCAGAGTCGAGGTAAAGAACATAAATGGTCTTCCTCTGGCCAAATTGGTGATTTCAGAGCTCGAACTCGGAGCTACTAGCTCCCGATCTCTTAACCCGAGGCACAAGCATGCTAACCATCTGTGCCCTGCTTGATGTTTATCATTGGGAATAGTAATATACACATACTTTGAACGTCATATGTAATATATTTTTTAAAATATTTAGTATTGCATGAATTTATTTATTTAAATTTATTTGGTTAGATTTCTACATAGTTACTTTTAGATTTTATGAATATTGAGTACTCAGGCGACTAGAAAGGGATCCAACATAAATGAGAGGAGAATTTTTCCTACTTCAAGTTCTTTTAAAGAATTTTAATAAAAAAAATCAAATTTCATGAAAAGACTTTCATATATTATGCCATTTTTTGAAAGTTATTAGCAATATATTCCCAATGAATTTAGGAGACTTTGAAGCTTAAAAATTCAGCCCAAGTGGGAATTACAAATTTAAAGATAAACAAGGAAAAAATTCCTATTCCTCTTCCTAATATGACTTGAAAAATGACTTCTAATTTTATCATATTTTTGAGGACTAAAATAAAAGATATTTAAGAATATTTAAAGCATTTTGATGATTTATTATCTTGAGGAAATTTATGAATTTAATTGAAAAAATCTTATTTCTTCATATTATGACTTGAAAATATTTTCAATCTCAAATCTTGTGAAAGATTTGAAGACCTATTGGAAGATATAAATAGAAGTGCCTAGAGCCATAATTTTCATGCTAGAAGATTGGAGTGACATTTGCAACTTGAGTTTTGATGCCAAGGATAAGAGAGAAACTTGAAGGAATGTCGGGAAGATTTTTGTGTGGCATTCTCGGAAAGAAGATATATGGATGCTCATTGATGTCCATAAGAGTAATATCTCTTTTTTACTTTATCTTGGAATATTTCTTCAATTTATTTTTTTAATAGTTTAATTGTTAGGTCAAACTTGTGAACCCTATGGCATTTTGATATTAATTACTTCGTTTCTTATGAACATGATTATTGTGTATGTTATTTTTCTATAGTTTTGGTTGAAGTTTTGCTCTTATAAATAGGAAATGTGATTATCTTTTATTTCATGGTCTCTAAAGAATAATCTTTAAGATGCAATTCATGTTCAAATCGAGTATAGCCGATAAGGAGTATTAAGATTGTGTAGTCTATCGAGTTATTCTAGTGAGGTTGATTCAATAGTGTAGGAGTTGCATCTCCTTACATCCTAATCTGAATAGGATCAAGAGTAGAGCCAATATGAAGTATTATTAACTTTACTAGAATTAAGAATAGTTGATTTATCTAATAAGAAAGGTTCTTAATTGCATTATTCAATTATTGCAGAGGTGAAACAAAGTTTAATCCTTAGTTTATTCAAGGCTCGAGCCATCATCAATTTCTTTTATATTTTCTATTTAGTGATTTCTATTTTATTTACATAGATATTTATTCGAAACCAGGTAGTTTCCTATTAGTCATACAAATTACATTAGTAAATTATAATAGCTTCTCACGGGTTTGACACTCTACTTTATCACTCGAACGACTAGTGCACTTGCTTGCTTTGTTGTTTGATGAATTTCTTATCAAGCAATATGATTAGATAGATCAAACACACAATTTTTTCTTCGTAAGTTTTCATATTTAATGCTCACCAAATAAGCTTATGTGTTAACTGGAAGTATGTGAAATCAATTGTTTAATGCCAATTACTCAACTTCTTTACTCACATTCATAACCATCTAAAACCGAAGCCTTTTTACACTTTCCCAAGTTTGAAACTTGCATGATTTACATCCATTTCGTACTTTCTTAATATACATTGACATGATCAAAATCCCTGTAACATTAGGCACCATTCTTAGAGATTATGTATCTGAACTCTGATGTCATGCATTATGTTATGAACAAACTAATGGTTTCCATCACAAAAGGACACTTTTCCAACTACTAAGCGTCCAAAATCCAACGAGTCAAAAAATAACCCAGACGAACCACATTTCCCTATAATCTTATGAATGATTAGTCTCAGACTAGTATGTCACATATTCCTTGATTTACCATTTATCCAAGTTCAATAGAACCACAATTATACTAAAATATTCATAGGAAAGAGAGGAAAATAGGTAAAAAAAGCAAAAAAAGCATCACAAGACAAATGGATATCAAAATAGAAAGCCTTTGGATTACCATAAATTATACTATGAATAATTAAATAACTCGAGAAAGCATAATAAATCATATAACTTAGGAGCAACAATAATTAGAACTCAGAAATTGTTTTTAATGAAGATATTCCAAATTATGTATGGTATGTAATCTTAAAAACATGAGAAGAAAAGTGTGCAATTCATCCAGTTGCAACCTTAATAGAAAGGATTATGGGGTTTACTGTCTAGCATAACTTTCATTAATGATAATATTTTTAGGATATTATTGATAGTGTTGTAGAAATCTGAAATGGACATGAAATTCTTATTGATAAACATTAAATGCAGTCCCCTTGCATGGCTGCTAACAAAAAGAAATAACATAGAATCCAACAATCATATTGTAGAATTCCAAAGTAAGCATTTGGGTTATTCCATACAATAATTTTTTGACAAAAAACCTAAAATAGATGCAAACAAATGAATATAATTGTAACAATAACACCAAATCTACCATGAGAAAACCTAAAAAAATAAAGAAAAATGGCAAGGGAGAGAAAGTCAAATTTCTCACCAAAGTCAGCTCGAAGAGGGTGGCCTGATCGACCCTGATGAACTCGGCATCCCATGACTTGAGATCGAACTCGGCATCCCATGACTTGAGATCATCATTGATGACCTTGGAGATGTCGTCGGATGACTTGGAAGCAACCGCTGCCGCCACATCCACATGCTTCTTACAGTACTCGATGACCTTAGAAAGGGTCTTCGAGGTGACATTGGTATGGGGATGTCATTCTCAACACAATCGTCCTCAATCATGTGCTTGATGGTTTGCGACTCCATGGCCACAAGTTCATCCACCTCAAACACCTCACTATCAGAGCTCATGAGTGTGATGATCTTCACCATCGCTGAAAGATTCAAGGTCTCCAAGAGAAAGGAGAAAGAAGAAGAAGGGAAAGAACGCCGAAAAAAACCCTAAAAGGAAGAATAGTAAAGGCCGAGGAAAGTGAAGGGACTTTTTTATAATGGTTGTGAGGTAGGTGAGACGCGTTTCCCGACTTGAACCGTGAAAACTAGAGCTTATATGGTAAAAACAGAAGATATATAAATTTAATATCTCTTGATTTATGGCACCAAAGGTGTGTCATTGTATATGTTACTTAAACTAAAGTAAACTAAATTATTTCTATATTAAATATGCATTTAAACGTATATATCACTAAAAATAATTTAAAGAAAAGAATAATATATTTGTTGCAAATATTCTTTCAAAACTATTGAGATATGTTAATTCATAAAACTAAATTTTAGATAAAAAAAACTCATATAATAAAAAAAATAGATGAAAACAGGATCAGACTCAAAATCTAAGTCTAGGAAAGGGCAACACATAACTATGACATAATATATTTAATCAAAACAATGTAAGTTTTTAATACATCATAAATTTATATTTTAACATTTATTAAATCATTAATAAATGATTTTAATTTTTGTGATCATGACATATTTAATGACAGAAACCAAAAAGTAAAAAAAAAGAGAGAAATAGTGAAAGATGAGAGGCTATGTAACTACAAAGTATCGTAAATTATGTCTTCATCATTTAAAATTAATTATTATTGTTAAATAAATTTACATTTTAAATGATGTTTTAATGACTTGATTTGAAATGAAATTACATATGGGTAAACTGTCTAATTAATGCTATAATTAAAGGTTTATTTAGTGATAATGAATCATCTTATTTTTTTGTTAAAAATACATGACAAATGAAACTAAAAATAATCTTAATGAAAATTTTCCATTATACTTTTGTTTAGTTTCATAAATAATTAAAATTGATCAAGTAAATGCTCCTTCATGGAGGCTATACCTATACAAAAGTGCCATGAAATATATAAATATATATATAATACATCGCAGTTAATGTTGCAATGATTCATTTAAAAAAAGTTACAATTAATTAATTATTACTAATTAATGCAATACCAAATGTCCAAAAAAACCTTTGTGTGGCACTATCGAATGAATAGAAACCTCTGCTATATCATCAATATCCATCAATTAATATTACTATATAATATAATGTTGTGCTTCATGATAATTTTGTAATTAGGTGAAGTGACTCTCTCCTTTCATTAATCCCTTTATTTTTTTCTCCTTTTTCAGAATTTTCTCATTCGAATTCTCTTTTATAAATTAGTAGGCTTATAATACATGCATATTGATTTATTATTGGATTTTTTTAAATTTTTCTTAGTTAGAATTAATGCGAACATTATGATTTTTTTATACTTCATAACTCATTTACAAATTATAATTAATATGTGTATCTTAAAAAATAAAAATGGCAAAAGGGATTAATTAAATAAAAAGGCCATGTTGGTTAAAATCAATTTATTTATTTATGCATATATATATATATATATATATATATCAAATCACGCTTCATGATATTTTTTAATTAGGTGAAGAACTCTCTATTTTCACTACTCTATCTATTTTCATCTCTCTCTTTCTATCTCTCTCTTCTTTACTTTTTCTCATTCAAATAAGTTTCAATAAATTAATAGGGACATAAGTTGCAAGCACATTAAAATATTAGTGTACATTAACTTTACATGTCAACATAGTGTTTTTTCATTTTCCATAACTTGTTTCATAATTGTAAGTCAATGTATTTGACTTAAAATATTAAAATATAGAAAATAATTAAAGAAAAATATCATAGTGGTTATAACACACATATATTATGGGCTTACTAGGGGTGTAAATTATAACTTAGCTTACACATATAAGTCATATGATCCAGTGACCTAGATTAAATTCTACTTGAGGTTGTTTAGAAGAAAAAAAACACTCATTTTCTTTTCCAGCTGCCTCGCTAAGAAAGGAAAAAAGAACTCATCAATTTCTTAATTTTTTTCCAAAACTGACAAATAAATCTTTAACATCCTTTTGAAATCCAGTGCACCAAAGCAAACTCCTGATCAAGAAATGCATATTCTAGAAGTGGGAACAATAGTTTGCAGCAAGAATTTGTTTACCATGAATATCATTGTGGGAGGGGAATGATAAAGCACAACTGATAAATTGGCAAATCACGATCATTTTTATCATGTCATAGCTTTTTTCCTTCATCAATGCGGCGGCTAGAAAAAAAAAAGGCAAAGAAGTGTCACATGAGATATATATACATCTATGCACGTATGTACGTACGTACGTATGTATGTATGTATATATGTATATATGTATGTATATATGTATTATTATTATTATTATTATTATTTCAAACCATCTTTATTCCTATTTATTTTTTTCCGTTTTTTATCAAAACTTTAATTTGAAAATCAAAATATAATAAAAGCCTTGTTTCATGCCATTTTTTTAATTAGTGAAGGGCTCTCTTATTTCACTATTTTCTTTATATATTTTTCTCCATTTTCTTGAGTTTTTCACATTTAATAAATTAGTAAGGTCGTAAATGCACGTACATTGAATTATTAGTAGACATTAACTTTACATGTCAACATGTTGATTTTTCATATTTGATAACCTCAATCAATCATCAATCGATATTAATATATATAGTACAAAATTGTGCTAACAGACACATTAGAAATAAAAGAATTTGGGGCATTCTCCTTCCACCATTCTCCTGTCTTTTATGGTTTCTTTTTTTTGTTCTTCAACCGTTAAGAAAGAGCCACTATCTGCCCAATTACAGTAACTCTTAGTTATAAACTACCACCACACTACCTACACAGTTTTGACTAACTTCCATTGCCCATGGGTTACCTACTAATATTCTAAATAGAATCACCTCTTCACAATCGCCACAATGAAGCAAGGAAAAAATAAATAGCACATAAATATATCTGTTCTATAGGTATATATAAACACTCACAAAGCATACCTTAATGTGTACTTTTTTTATCATAAGATCTTTTTTTACCTTTGTAAAAGAAAAACCACTCTCATTTCATTATGCACCTTACTGAAATTAATAACAATATTTGCTTTTTTTTAATTTTCAAATCTTTCCCGTTATTCGTTTCCATACTCATCCGTTAAAGCCTAATCCATGTAGTACCCAACTATACAATCACTAGTCTTTTGACATCCATAATCCCATCTGTTATAAAGCTAAATAGGCGTGGCAATGAAAATATTTTATTGAAATATTTACATAAATGGTGCAACTTCAGATGCAATGAAACAATTTTCTTGCTATAAATACAATATGATATTGATTATACACCATTATAAAAAAGAAAAATCACTCTCATTTCATTATGCACCTTACTGAAATTAATAACAATATTTGCTTTTTTTAAATACAATATGGTATTGATTATACACCATTATAAAAAAGAAAAACCACTCTCATTTAATTATGCACCTTACTGAAATTAATAACAATATTTGCTTTTTAATTTTCAAATCTTTCCCGTTATTCATTTCCATACTCATAAGTTAAAGCCTAATTCATGTAGTACCAAACTATACAATCACTAGTCTTTTGACATCCATAATCCCATCTATTATAAAGCTAAATAGGCGTGACAATGAAAATATTTTATTGAAATATTTACATAAATGGTGCAACTTCAGATGCAATGAAACAATTTTCTTGCTGTAAATACAATATGGTATTGATTATACACCATTATAAAAAAGAATCATTAAGGTTTTTCTACTTTCCTTGATTTTAAATCGATATAAACATTCACAAAATATTTTCTTAATATGTGATCATTTATCAAAAGATATATTTTATACCAAACGTAAAACAAAATAGAAAATCACTGTCACTTTATTATGCAACATTAGTGATATTAACAACCATCATTGTTTTGCCAATTTGCTAAAGGACATTCTAAGTCAAATTCCTAAAACTATTATATCTTATCATTTTTTCTACATATATTCAAATTATCAAGCTTTCCTTGAAAAAACATCGATATGTGCACGTCATTATGTTTATTGCCACAGAAGTCTTTTTAAACCTTTCATCAAAAACAATGATATGCTTCTATTAAAAAAATCTAAGATTTTATTAAAGTCCCTAAATTAAATCACAATTATTTGACAGGATCACAGGTAAAACGGGCAAGGTTACTGAATTATGGGTTATGTGGGTACATTTAAGACCGCTTATTAAACTTCAATTTTATGATTTTTTTTAAAATTTTAATGAATTGAAATTTTTATTTTTTAATTGCAAGTATGATTTACTGAAGTTTTATTTGTTTTTCTAATTATTATATACATTTACTTATGCATGAACATTTTTTGTTTCTTTAAATTAAAGCTTATGAGATTTTCATGTGGTAAGCTAATGGGATTTTTGTCATTAATTATTTTGTTTGAGATAGATATTTAACATATGCATTTCTTTTCTTAACATGCATGTTAATGTTCAAATTTATGAAATATGGTTTGTCATAATGATAATGAATTATCTTACCATTACTCATATAATAAAAATGATGACGTGCCAATTCCTATAGACATAATAAGTCAAATTCCTAAAAGAATTATATCTTATATTTTTGTCTTCATATATCCAAATTATCAATTTTTTTCCTTGAAAAAACATCGATTTGTGCAGTCCATTATGTTTATTGTCATTGAGTATATGGGGATTTAATGATCTCAAGAAGGTTTTCCAAACCTTCCATAAAAAAAATGAGATGCTTATGTTTAAGAATCCAATATCATCAAAGTATCTTAAGTTCTATCACAACTATTTGACAAGATTTTAGATAAAGTGGCAAATGCTATTTAACTATACAAAATAATCAAGGGTGGACCTACATATACCTCAGGGGGGCCTCGGTCATCCTCCCCCCAAATTTTTCGGTATATAAAATATATATATACGTATATACTAGTAGTTATAGTCAATAAATAAAATAAATACTAATAAATTATTATAATTATCTAATTGGCATAGTGGATAGATGATTTTGACTAACATTTAGAGGTTTAGGGTTCAAATTTTGACCACCGTCATTTTTTATATAATATATTATTATTTATTTTGGCCCCCCTAACTTTTTGGCCCCCCTAACTTTTTGGCCCCCTATCTTTCTTTCCTGGATCCGTCCTTGAAAATAACATTGGGATTGCTTGTGTATAAATAAAAAAACTTAATAAGTAAAATGACATTTGAGTTCTGTGTGCGCATTTAATATCACTTGCTATACTTCAATTTTATTTTGAAGCTTTTTAATTCAAGTATGAAACATTGTTTACCATAATGATAATGAATTATCTTATTGTTACTTGATTTTGACTAACATTTAGAGGTTTAGGGTTCAAATTTTGACCACTATCATTTTTTATATAATATATTATTATTTATTTTGGCCCCCCCTAACTTTTTGGCCCCTTATCTTTCTTTCCTGTATCCGTCCCTAAAAATAACATTGGGATTGCTTGTGTATAAATAAAAAAACTTAATAAGTAAAATGACATTTGAGTTCTATGTGTGCATTTAATATCACTTGCTATACTTCAATTTTATTTTGAAGCTTTTTAATTCAAGTATGAAACATTGTTTACCATAATGATAATGAATTATCTTATTGTTACTCATATATCTTTAAAAAATGATATATAGCATATTATTATAATTCAAACTATTTATATATGTTAGCAACTTAAATATATCTAAAGTTTTATTAATCGTGCATAGCACAAAGGAGCCCCCAAGTGTATAATATAAAATTGTGCGTGTGGGTGAGCATGTTAGTAAAATGTTCAGGCATTCTTCTTCCACCATACTCCATTCTTTTTTGTGGTCTTTTTTTGTTTTTTTCTCAAATATTAAGAAAGAATCACTACCTACACAATTATTGATGTGTGCTAAGAGTTTAAAAAATTATCGCTAGCATGTGCACTAATCGTATCAAGTAATAAAAATGTGAGAAGAATATCATTCATAAGAGGATTAATATTAATTGTGTGTTTGATCGTACAAAATAATAAGATTTAACATGGATTTTGGATAAAAAATAGTTCGAAAAGATAAAGATAAATTTGATGATAACAAGCACCAAATTAGGATGAGATAAGATAGGATAGGGATAAATGTTGTTCCACCACAAGTTTAATTAAACTATAATCTTCACCCAAACTCCGAAATGGATTAGGATACACCTTAATATAATTTTCTCTCTAGGATAAATATACTACTTTAACAGTTGATCATTCCTCTCTAGGATGACAATCTTCTCTACTAAAATTTACATTATATTATATCTCCTAAACTATGTATCGTTCATCTCTAGGATGACAATCTAATAGACTGCACACCAAAGGTAGTCATCTTTAGGATGTTACCAAGATATGACATGCAATGCTTCAATTGAAAATTAAAAATTAATTCCAAATATAAAAAAGAATAAAAAATCAACTATTCCTATCAATGATGCTAGTTAAATAAAAGATTTCAAGTAATCAATGAGAAAAAAATTAAACACAACATTCATGTTCATAAATGGATTGAATAAAAAAATAGATTTAATTAAATCAAAAGTTCAACAAGTTTTTTCCTTAAATAAACACTACATAAAATAAAACAAAAAAATATAATTGGCATCCGTTAGAATTAGCTAGAGAAAGAAGATAATGATATACTAAGACACCTTGATGATGCTCTTCTCCAGACTCTATGCAGAATTCTTCTCGGTCTTCTCTAAGCGTTAGGTCTCTCTCAAGGTTTGTGGCATCCCCATCTAGAAGACCTTGGGGTTCTATTTATGGTTTTTCAAATGTTCTAGGTCATACAAGAGTCCTAGCCATATTGGACTCCAAATCTTCCTATATCTGTATTTCATGGCCCATGACCAAACTTTCACAACCATGACTGCAACAATATTCAATTGTACCAAAACCTCATCACACATGATAGGGATGTCATCGTGATGATACTGCTATCAAGCATCTGCGAAAACCTTGTGGCTCATGATAAGGATGTCACAAGCATGACCATAGCATGTCAATTTTCTACCAAGGCATCACGACCCGTGACAAGGATGTCACGGCCCGTGACCAGTATTTGTTAATTTATGCACCTTTCCCTCATGACCATGGCTAACCCATCACGGCTCGTGATAATATACATATGCTTTTGTGTAGACATCTTACACGATAACTGCTTCACAGATCATAATGTTTAGTATTTTAATTACACCCTATTGTAACACAATTGTGAGATAACGTTCACGATTATTTTCACAATCGTCATGACTATGATAGTGCATTTGACGGACCATGAATTTTTTTTCAATTTTATCATTTGTAAGCGCTTACAAGCTTGAAATGGCTATGATGGTCAGAAATAATTTATTTTCACCTTGAAATATACTATAGTTACTCTGTAGTCTTGCCCTATTGTTCTATTGAATGCTTCGAACAAAAATAAACACAATTATGTATATTCTACCTCACAAATAAATAAAGGGAATTTCTAAACAAAATGATGCTCCAAATGATGAAATTAATGAAAAATGAATTAAAGATACTATGAAAATTTTGACTAAATTATCATTCATCAAACTCTCCCAAGCTTAATATTTGCTTGTCATCAAACAATATTCTAATGCAATGCTCAAGAATTTTTCATCATAACATTCATCCTGTAGACCAATACTTTCCTCACACCATCATTCTCATGCTCTTCTCCAACATCACACTTTCATAGAAAATCATGTTTTATAGAATCTCTAACCCTTAAATAATTTTAAACAATATTTAATCCAGTTTATTAACAAAAGTCCATCAACGTGTAGCACTAATGGATCCTAGATCAGATGGTCATAGGTCAACAGGATTTAAGAGTCCCTTACATGTTTACTCATTCGAATGTTCCCAGGTTTAGAGTGGAGAAATTAGGTAGTTTAAAGAAGTACTTTTCCCATTTACACGGTGATTCGTGTAGCAGACTTTCAATTGATGACTCATAAAATGATATTAGGAAAATATGTGTTAAGGCACCCATTGAGCTTACTTGCTACCTATACATTCAATAAAAAGGCTACATTATTCAAGGCTCGAGTACAAATAAACGAAGATATATAGTGTTAATTCAAAAGATTCAAGAATCCAATACCTATAATTGGTGATTAGCAACAGAACAGATAGTATTAGAATTTAATAAATCTTACAAAATGGCTTTAGAATATATGCTCAGGTTAAGTTAGAGTTAAGTTCAAATAGTAAGATTTTGATAGTATTTTTCTTCGGATTTTCTCATTTTTCCGAAATAAATATGCATACATATGTAGGTAATACTAGAAAACAAAAATGATATGCATATACCTAAACAACCTAATAACACATAGATGATGCATGCAATGCAAACTTTCGCAAGCTTGAACCAAACATTATCCTCAAAGGTCTAGACATAAGAAGGTGATACATGGATTATAAAAGGGGAAATAAAAATCTAGAAAGGAAAAAGATACAACCAAGCTAATCCAGATCCGATGGTGATGGTGGACGCAAGAAAGAACCATAGTATTCTTGACTGGTGTGATACTGATGCATATGGTGAATCATCTCAATAGTATGGTCCTAGTGCATGTGAATCTCCTGGGGCATCTCAAATTGGCATAGCTACTTAGCTCTCATCATCTCCAAGGTAAACTGGAGTCCTAGAAAAAATCAAAAGGTGTAGAAGAGGGTGGAACATTCTTAGGTACATCTTTGGGCTACTCAGACATCCAAGCTGACTGGTGGTGGCTCAATCACTTAATTGGGCCTCTCTGAGAGCGGAAGAAAGAAAAGTCAATTCAATTTGTAGAATTTAGTAACCCTCTCAACTTTAGAATATGGCATCCTCTCTTGTTGATTCCTGAATAGTAACATGGAGACTCCTTGATCTATGCATTCTAACTTTAACATTGTGCTCTTGTCAAGATAAATATTTTTCTTGCCTAATTTGGAGTTTGTCAAGCACATCTTGAAGTGTTCAGCAATAGTGATGATCAATCCTCAACAAGCATCTTCCCTTTGCTCTTCTTTGAATGTTTCTCGATGTTCTAGCTGATAAAGACACCAACATTCACACCAATTCCATCCACCATCACGTACAACAACAAGAACTCAGTCTCATTCGAGGAGTCATTGCCATCCCCTCGCCCGCATATCGTATTAGATATAATTCTAAGAGCAAAATGAAAGATAGGATTTTTAGTTAAGCTGCTCTGGGCAACTTCTAGTTGAGAATAAATTCTCTTATGATCGCTCTCCAAAATCCAAAGGGTGAAACTCCTTAGACACATGTCGAACTCCATCATGACAAAATTGGTTGATGTCATTGAAATCATTCAAATATGCTGAGAATTACTTGTTATGCATTTGAAAATCAATCTTCATTGCCTTGTTTCATGTGCCATCTAAGTTGGTAGGTTTGAAGTTGTTGAAACATCTAGAGTGAGCTCCTCATAACTATTCCATGCCTACTATGCCAATATGATCAAACAACTGGATCATGTTGTTCCTTAAGTAGAATGGTGCCAAGGTCTCCTCATGTGCAAAATGCGTCAGATCAAGACCCATAAAAGACAAGTCTTACAATTTCTTCTGACGCTCATTGATGCAAAAGGTGATGCATGGTGGTTGCTTGATTAGTCCATCGTCAGTCATTTTCTAATCATGTAGCTCTCTAGTATGATTGTAGGATCACTTGGCGCCAAGAGGGGGGTGCATTAGTGTAATAAAAACTTTAAACCGATTTCAAAATAAAAGCAGAAGCTCAAATCAATTTATCGCAAAGCTCAAATCCAAAAGCCTTTTATCGTGAATAAACACAATAGTGATATAAAGTGAGAATGCAAAATAATAAGCAAAGTGAGTAAGAGAAAAATGCAAACTCAAGACAAAGAAATTATTGACGAGGTTTGGCCCCAATTTGGCATGCGTCCCCGCTCCGACTTCTTGATCTCGAGATCGTCGGAGATCCACTAGCTTTCTTTTCAACTAGGGAGAAGACCCCCTTTAGACCACACCGTCTTTTCTCCGCTTCGAGAGGTAAGGCACACTTCTCTTCCAAGGAAGCTTAATTTCACACTTTTCTTCGCTCAAGAGGCTATGTGGGAACCTCTCTTTCAATGGAGTTCTCATCCTCTCAATAAGAACAAAAAGATATACCCTCTTACAATCTCTCTACAACAACTTCACTTTCAAGAACAAGAGAGAAAAGAGAAGATTCAATAATTTGGGCTCAAAAGGCTTCTAAACTTAATTTTTCTTTGATACATATGTTTTCTTTGAATCCTTACCTTCATTTTGTACTTTTGGACTTCTTTTATAGTATCATTTCTTCAATATGGCTATTGCACACTTTTCCCAATGGATTTGACATGGAAAAACTAGTTGTTGGGACTTTTCTACATGTCAGCGGTCGACCGCTCCATGCTACCGGTTGACCGTTCTGCCAAAATATAGCTATTACACTTGCAGGGTTGACCACTCTCCTAAACTGATCGACCGTTTCTCCTGAATCACTTTGACAGACCTGCACTATTTTGGTCATAACTCTCTGCACTGATATCCGATTGATATGATTCTTGATTCTTTGGAAAGATGAGAAAATATCTACATTGTATCTATTAATTTTTCAATCTAAATCAGACGTGAAGAAAGTCAAATATTGATGTAAAGTTTAGTGCATATAATTTTATCTTAAACTTACAGATCTTCACTATTTTGTATATAACTTTTTGTATCGATATCAAAATGAGACGATTCTTGAATATATATAAAGTTAACAAAATTATCTCTAATAATATATTCATGTCTCAACCTAGATCTAAAGGGAACATAGACAAATATTAATTTTAACTTTAGTGCATATAATTTGACTTTAAAACTTTCACACACTTGTTCCTATTCTAATATGTGCACATTATCTTTTCCAATGTTTTCATAAGGTTTTCATCATAAGAAGAATATAGGTACGACATTAAGTCATAAAGTCATATTTTCAACAATCTTCCCATTTTTATGATAACAAACCACTAATATGAAAAGTGGTAAGAAAAGAGATAAACTTTAATATTTGACATGTCATGATCTCCTCTTAACTTTGTGATTCCTCTAATATGTTAGATGCATATGCTAATACTATATAAGAGTTCTTTTCATATTTTAGCACACACTGATCTCTAAATAGATTTCTTTTCATATTTTAGCACATACTTTTCTCTCCCCCTTTGTCATATAAAAAAGATAATATATAGTTAAAACAACAAAGAGTTACTCATGCATATCAAGTTGGAAATAATCTTCATGCTTTGCATATCAAAGAATTTTTAAAAATCATACAAGTAAGCAAAGTAATTTTTCAACAATGTTCATTTTCTTTACATATATCAATTGTTGGAATAGAAACAATATATCAATTGGTGGATTAAAAATAGTGTCACAAAAAGAATATTATTAACTTGAAAACATTTAAGTAATGAGAAAATGGATGAAATTCTTATCACAACATGCTCTCCTTATAATTCAAATATTCACACTAAGCTCAATTGTAAGATGCATTTCATATGGAGTTATACACTCTTAAGTGCATATCATAAAGATTTTCTTGTAGAAATAACTTTTTCACATGACTCACTATATATGGATTCTATTATGAGATCAACTTAATTACTTCTTTACTTTTTTTCATAAGCATATAATAACTTAAAAATCATATTTCTCTATTTATTTTTCCCCTTTTTGCCACATCAAATAAAATTTGAATTAAGCATATTAAAGATTATTCCCCCTTAATTTATGCAAGGTTCTCAACTTATGAAAGATAAGAAATTAAAATCCATAAGTCATAAGAAGTTATGATATAAAATTCAATGAGCTATGAATATGCATAAAACATATCAACTTTTCTTCCTTTAAGTTCATATCATCTATTTTTATATCTCTCCACAAGTTCTCCTCCTTTGGTTTTGCTCTCCACAACTCATGCATGATTCTTGAGGATTGAATATAAATGCTTAACACTCATGGACAAAACATAAAACTCAAGAAATTTTATATAATCAAATTTTTGCATAAAGCCTTAAAACAACAATATCATAATATTTTAATATTAAGTCCAAAAAATTTATTGTAAGACATGTAAAATTTTTTGACTATGATGATAGTATGTCAAACAACAAGTCAAGTAGTTTATGTGTCAAGCAAACAATTATAATCCATAACAAAAATACCTCTTCCTAACCGCATGCATAAGTGTAAGATATGACAATCATAATAACCATTACACATTGACTTTCAACTCACACCAATATGATTAAAAAGATGCAAATAAAGTTTATCAAGTATCATAAGGTGCATGCACACTCAATTGCCTTATAGTGTAGCAAGTTAAAAACATATCAATCCATACACTCAAGGCTCATATGATGATGCAAAAGTTCATAAACAAAGTATATTCATGTACTTATCATGATGTCCAAAAGTATGCTCAAGAAAAATCTTATAATGAGAAGCACTTTCAAAATATTTTTTTATTCCTAACATCATGTGATCATAAACATTATATTGATATTTCAAAATGAATGATCAAAAGGTAGTTCAATTTATAAATAAATCACTCATAGAGTCATCATATTAAGATGACAATCAAATAAGATCATAATGTCAAGATATTAGCCTAAAATATCGATCAAATATACTTAGAGACTCATTTAGCATAATCAAATATCATCATATAATTTTTCATAAGTACGTCATGTAAGTATTGTATGAGCTTGAATTAATTTTCTTTCATCAAATAATATTGTCTAACTAACAACGCATAAATGATTTTCAAATCATTCATAGGCAAAAATGATTTTTCATTTTTCAACTAATTTGTGGTTCAAGCATGCAACATATGATTCAAACTTATTGAGAATGCATCTAATTATGACTGAATGCAAGTATTTATGACCATGCCACAAATGATTTTGAGATCAAGTTCATATTTTCACATTTCTTTCTTTTCATAAAAATATCAGATTCATAAGCATAAAAATGGCAAGGGCAAGAGTAGAATTATACATTTCTTTCCATGACAAGTAGAGCAAGTGAATGATCATGTATCTAATTATCAAAGTATCACACCACAAGTCAAAAAAAGTTAGAGTATCAATTTCACAATATGAATTATCCGTAAATTTTATTTTCAATTTTCAAAATAATTCAAGATTTATATCTTTCAAGCATATAATACTTTTGCATGATA
>LTAE01001409.1:0-16007 GCA_001647135.1 Pontederia paniculata | reverse complement strand
ATTTTTTATTGCAAATAATATTTGAATAGTCAAGCTACTCATGAATTGAAATAATTTGCAATCAAAGATCAAAAGATACCTCATTTGACATTGTTCAATGTCACTTATTGTGCAATCACTCTTTGTTTTGCAACTTAGAACATCAAGATCATCTCATTTCATTGTTCAATTATCTTTTTTCTTTTGAATGCAAGTGAAGCATACCTACAAAGATATTATTTGTTCTTTGGTACTCAAAGTTGTTTGGGTCCAGCAAAATTAGTTTTGGTTCCTTTTGCAACCCACATCATTTTCATGCCAATATTTATAGATTTTTCTAATTTTTCACTCAAATACATAATGACCATGAACACTACAATTATGACAAGTAGTAGATGCCTTTGAGAAATGATCATGATCATGCTTTAATTTCAAAGTATCATAATGAGAGACATTTAATTTGCATGAATACATATAAACATATCTACTTTTTCTAAAATAATCATGAGAGAGTTCAAGAGAGTTTTTAAATCATCTTTCTTTCTAAAAAATTATTTTTGTCGATTTTGGTAGTGTTCTAACTTGTGTAACTTTTTCTTTACATAAGACAGTTTTTGCACACTAATATTTCTTTTCAACAAATTATCACTACTAGGTTGATCATCCAAAGTTTTTTGAATAGAAATATTTTTCTTTTCTAAAATATCATGCAATTTTGAGTTTTCAATTTTTAAGCACTCATAAGAAGCATGAGTATGATTGAGAGAATTAAGTTTCTTTTTGATATTTTAATTTTCTTCTAAACATGCATATTTTTCTTTTTTTTAGAAGTTCAAGATCATTTTTCATAGCATGAAACTCCTTCATCAAAATTTCATTTTTCTTTTTAAGGGAAAGATGCTTTTGATTAGAGAAGAAAATTCTTTATGCACATTAAAATCATCATCACTACTCTCACTAGAGGAAGAGTTTGATACTACCTCATCATTTGCCATTAAGCATTAAGAAGGGTCTTCATCAAATGTAGTAGATCCCGAGTAGCTTATTTCTTCTTCATTTCCATGCATTATGAGATTGCATTTCACGTTGCTCCCTTCATAAATAAATAATAACTTTTGCCAAATTTCATTAGAAGTAGATCATTTTCAAATAAGATTTATACCATGAGCATCTAATGAATAATAAAAAATATTTTGAGCTCTAGAATCAAGTTTTGCAAGAGAAATTTGAAAATTATTATATTCAAATAGAGGAAGATTGACATAAACAACATTAACCATTTTCTTAGGTATTTCAAATCCATTTTCTACAATTTCCCACATATCAAGATCAAGCGAGCATAAGTATGCTTTCATACGTAATTTTCAATGGGAAAAAATAGAATCATTAAATCTTGGAGGATAAAAAATTAATTGACCACCATCTAAAAGAATAGCTAGTTGATGTCATTTGCATAAAGATTGTTAGATCCTAAAGAAAAATAACCTTGCTCTGATACCAATTGTAGGATCACTTGGAACCAAGAGGGGAGGAGGGGGTGAATTGGTATACTAAAAACTTTAAATCGATTTAAAAAATAAACGCGGAAGCTCAAATTAATTTATCGCAAAGCTCAAATCCAAAAGTTTTTTTATCGTGAATAAACACAATAGTGATATAAAGTGAGAATGCAAAATAATAAGCAAAGTGAGTAAGAGAAAAATACAAACTCAAGACAAATAAATTGTTGACGAGGTTTGGCCCCAATTTGACCTACGCCCCCACTCCGACTTCTCGACCTTGAGATCGTTGGAGCTCCCTAGTTTTCTTTTCAACTAGGGAGCCCCTTTACATCACACCGCCTTTTTCCATTTCAAGAGGTAAGGCACAACTCTCTTCCAAGAATATCACACTTTTCTTCACTCAAGAGGTTATGTGGTAACCTCTCTTACAATGGAGCCCTCATCCTCTCAACAAGAACAACATGATATGCTCTCTTACAATCTCTCTACAACAACTTCACACTCAAGAACAAGAGAGAAAAAAAGAAGATTCAATAATTTGAGCTCAAGAGGCTTCTAAACTTGATTTCCCTTTTATGCTTATGTTTCCTTTGAAGCCTTACCTTTATTTTGCACCTTTGGACTTCTTTCACAGTATCATTTCTTCAATATGGCAGTTGCTCACTTTTCCCCATGGATTTGACATGGAAAAACTAGCTGTTGGAACTTTTCTGCGCGCTAGCGATCGACCGCTCCATGCTACCGGTCGACCGTTCTGCCAAAATATAGTTGTTACACTTGCAGTGGTTGACCACTCTCCTAAACTTGTCGATTGTTTCTCTTGAATCACTTTGATAGACCTGCGCTGTTTTGGGCATAACTTTGTGCACTGATATCTGATTGATGTGATTCTTCATTCTTTGGAAAGCTGAGAAAGTATCTACATTTCATTTATTAATTTCTCAATCCAAATCAGATGTGAAGAAGGTCAAATATTGATGTAAACTTCGGTGCATATAATTTTACCTTAAACTTATAGACCTTCACTATTTGTATATAACCTTTTGTATCGATATTGAAATGAGACGATTCTTGAATATACATAAAGTTAATATAATTAGCTGTAATTAATATATTCATGTTTCAACCTATATATAAAGGGAACATAGACAAATATTAATTTGACTTCAGTGTATATAGTTTGACTTTAAAACTTTAACACACTTTTCCTTGTTCTAATATGTGCACATTATCTTTTCCAATAGTTTCATCATCAAAAGAATATAAGTATGACATTAAGTCATAAAGTCATATTTTCAACAATGACGAGTCTTTTGCTTCTTGTGATGCTCCATTGATTCGACGAGAAGAGTCAAGAAGGCAGAACTAGGGTGTTGGACGCAACCATGGAAAGATGTCACAACCTGTGATGTAGAAGTTCAAGACCGTGAAACTGATGTTGGTGGCTACCCAACATAGATTTCACGGTCCCTGTCTGTTATGGCTCGTGATATCTGAGATGAACTTCTATCGTTAATGTCATGACTCATGAGTGATTCATAAAGGCCGGTGAGTAGTTGTGAAGGATTCTTTGTTCTATATGTCAGGCTCATGAGTTCCTAGTCACGGCCATGATCATTTGGAAATTTTGCAGCGATGAACTTCGACGAAGAAGATGAAGTTTGAAGAACTTGGTATCAAAGCCAAAACTTCGTTTGCATTTGGACGGGATCGACAGAAGTCAGTATTGTCGTCTTGTGTGGTGGTCATAGCAGCTGTGAGGATTGGAGGTTAACATCTGGTGGTCTTGAAAAATGAAAATGATGAAGATGGTTGTGAAGGTCAAATCCTTCTCATTCACCATTGTGAAGTTGCCTTTGAATCCGTGTCAAAGTGGGTTAATGCAATCATCGGAAGATGTAGATGAGCGTATGTCTCAAGAATCATGTAGGTTATGTGTTTTAAATTATCGTCACTTTTTACTACATCGAAACTATAACTATTGCATTAAGTCATGGTTGTGAAAGAAATTTTCACGGCTCTTCAAACTGTCATTTCTCATCTAATCCTAAAGCAAACAACCAATATTGAAGATCGAAAGGAATCATAATACGTCAAATTGATACCTTCTTTGCTCTTCATTTTGTTCCATTTGTTGATCTTTGATTGTTTTTTTTTATGGTGGCTTGTTTTGACTTTCCATTTCTGTCTTTTTGTTTTAACTCAAGAATATTTTTTTTTCAAAATCTCGCCTTTTGCTTTCTTATGGTGAGCAAGCACAAAGTTGTATCATATATGTAATTAAGCAATTGCTTAGCTCTAGGGTTAGAATATAATAAGTATAATAATAAACATAGTAATGTTACCAAAAACTACAATGATAAAATAAGTTTTAATGTTTAGGAAACCGAACGACGTCATTCATAGGCTCATATCATTAACATTCTTATATGATTAAATGCATATTTTCCTTTCTTATTTAATTTTTGCATTTTTATTATTATGTAGATATGGCAATACATGATCAATCTGTTGGCACGTCCATGAAAAGCAACTTGTTGCCACCTTCATTGTCTCAGACTGAGCCACAACAAATTGAAACTCAAACAAACAAGGGTCAAGAGGGAACTAAAAATGTTGAAGAAAAAAGAAGGCCAAACAAAAAAGAAGTAAGTTTAGAGGCAATTCAAGGCAATACACAAATATTGTATAGGAATAAAAAATGGCATCAAACACTTACATGATCATATCAAGATTTGCAAGTTTCATACCAAGAGAGGGTCAAGGCAATCAATAAATAAAAACTATGTCTGAATCAAATTCTATAGGATATAAAGATGATACATTTGTTATCGACAACTATTCATTTAATCAACAGTCACAAGATTGGAGCTGGCACAATGATTGTAATGCATGAATACCCTGTCTTAAAGTTTGATCATTATGAATTCAAGAAATTTTGTAGTGCTATGCAACCTATGTTCAAAGTAGTTTCACTCAATACAATAAAGAATGACATCTTAAAGTTATTTGAGATCGAGAAGTCCAAGATATCAAAACTCCTTGAAAATGATCCAAGCCACATTGCTATCATTAGTGCTACATGGACATTAAACAATCAAAACAAAGGTCACATGTTTACTACAACACATTTTATTTGATGAGGATTGGAATCTGCAACATCGACTTGTGAGGTAAACAATTAGTTTTTTTTTTCATTTGTTGATAATTTTTTAAATTGATTTTTAAATTTTATCTGCTATTATTTGTTTTAGGTATCTCTATGTTTCTATACCACATTCTATTGAGGTTATTTACCATATTATTGTTGAGTTCTTGTTCGATTGGAATTAAGATAGAAAATTGTCAACTTTGATGTTAGACATGTAGCAGGAATGATACCATGATAAGATGTACTTTTTATAAGATTTCATCAAGTTCTTTTATTTTGCGAGGAGCTTTGTTCCATATGTGATGTTCTGCACAAAGATAGATTGTCAACAATCGTAGTAGCTTTTTATGCAATATCATAGACAATGTTAGCTATTAGGTTGCAACAACAAAGGAGTAAAGATTAATTTGTTGTCGACACTTGTAGGCAACTAAACATTGCATAATACAAAGAAACTTATTCTTGATTGCAAAACTAGACGGAACTCCACATTTTTTATCATTACTCCTGCATCGCCATACCATGTGGTTTTTTTATCATCTAAAACATTGTGAACATGAGTTTGATTCTTGTCCTAGCACTGAAGATAAAAAAATTGTATCTTAAATTTGTGAGAAGTTGAAAGTTTTTTTTATAGTGTCACAAAGTTATTCTTCTATTCTTAGCATTCAATTGCAAACGTTTATTTTCTGAAAGTTTGTGAATTCGAATATTGTTAAATGAGTGACTTTATTCTTCTAATTAAGTCATTCACAAAATGACTTTAAGCACAATATTTAAGTTTTATAAATACTTAACGGGGGTGATGAAGATAGGAAATATTTTGGACCCTAGATACAAAAAAATGTTGGATTATTTTTTTGGATGTAAATATAGAAGTGAAGCATAAATAAAATACAAAAGGCGAGAAATTACGTCAAGATATGTTTGATGAATATCAAGCCAAGGATAAAAACCAATAGTGATCCTACAATATCTTCAACTTTGATAGAAGTGGAATCTCAGCCAAAACAAATTGGAAGTGTCACTATTATTAAATAAGTACCCAGCTTTACAAAGGATTGCAAGATTTTTTTTAAACATTCTTATTTCAGAAGTTGCTTCAGAGTTTGCTTTTAATACATGGGTCATATCTTGAATCCACATCATAGCTCGTTACACAAAAATATAGTCGAAACATTGATATGTTGCCAAGATTGGTTGCATAATAAACTAAAATATTTTCGAACATAGACTTTGTTGCACATACTACATATGTTTTTTTTTTTCTTTTAAAAGCTAATCTTGTGTTATATTGGTTACTTGTAATTAGGTTCTCCCAGGGTAAATGCCTAAGTTTACAACATTAATGAGGATGAAAATGTCGAGTAGAGATGACATATGGTAAATAATTCAATATATACAATTGTTTTTCAAATAATAATATTTACTTAACTAGTTTATTATTTTTCAGGAAATGTCAGGTGATGTAGTATGATTAATGAAGATTAAAGACTTGAAATGATGTTATTGAGGCTTTGGGAATTCTCAAATTGTTGGGCATTATGGCATTTTATGTTGTAGCTGATGAAATTGATGTTGTTTTAGACCGATAACATAAACTATGATGTTTTATTCTACATTTTACATTCCATTTTTGAATGTTCACTTTGTTGGACTTTAGGGTGGCATTTAATGTCTTATGAGCTATATTTGTCACTTCCTCAGCATGCTTAGTGATTGCATTGCAATGTTATTCACTTTATTGAACCAATGTCAATTCTAAATGCTTGCATATTTTTTCTTCTTATACTTGTCATTGTCATAATAATACAAGATGATGTCAATGTTTAACTTCTATAATTTGTAGTATCAATTACATATGAATGACAAAATCTTAATTATTAGGTAATGAATGATAAATGAAGAAAATTTTGTGTTTCATTTGCACGACTCAACTCCAAGTTCAAGGATTCGAGGACCTAAATTTTCATAAGCCCAACAAGGATTGTGGTCGGGCCACAATGGGGATTAGGACAAGGCACTGATTTAAGTGACTAGGCGGGGTGTGGGCAGGGAAAGTTGTCCCCCTTTCGTCTTGACTCGTGCCAACACCCGTTCTACTTCAAAATTATTGGATGTTTTTATTGCTTATTTTAAAATTCACTTTTCTCTTAAAGACCTCGATGGCCTTCATTATTTCTTAGATGTGGAAGTTATGCCACATAAGCGAGGAATAATTGTCGATATTCTTACTAAGCCCTTGTTCGATCGACGGTTTTTATATCTTTATGACAATTTGCATTTCAATCCAAGGATCAATGAGTTTGAACGGGACATGCTATGGTATGCTTCCTATATGATAATATAAGACTTATATTATTCAATTGTTATATGCTTATATCATCTTAGCTATATGTATCTTTTGCAACTATTCATGTGATTGGATGATATCATCGACTATATTCATTAGCTTTTCAATCTATAAATGATACAAACATCATCATGATGCTTCATGACAAAATAATAATTACAAAAGAAACTTCTACTTATAAGTTTATCAAAAAAATAAATATAATTAAAATTGAGAAAAACAACTCTGAAAAATAAATATGATATGAACATAGGTAAAATAGTTTGAACTCTATTGTATAAGTATACTTAGTATCCCCTATACGAATATTCTTTTGATGTTCAAATTCTATATCTTATAAACTAAGATAAAGTTATATAGTACATAAAATTTGTATACTTTCTTAAAAAATGTTGGAAGAGGAGTCCTATTTTCCCCAATGCCAAATATGATTTGTAATAAATTTTTAGCTGACATTTTTGTTGGATCGTAAAGCACCAAGATAGGGGAGGGGGGATTAATTGGTGTATAAAGATTTTAAGATTTATATGTAAGTAAGCACATTGAAAAGTAACTATTCAAGAACAAACAACCTCAAGGTAAATATAGATATAGAGATACAAACTATAAGATGCAGTAGGTTGTTGACAATTTTGATACAACTCCGGGCCTATGTCCCATTTTCAACATCTCTATCTTGATAACCTTCTTGATAACCTTAGAGGTTACACTACAATACCTTCAATATGAATTCATGTGTAGATCTCCCTAGTACACTACAACCATATTTTCTCTATTCAAAAAGAAAAAGACACACCTGTTAAAAAGTGAGCACACACCATAATTTCATTTATTCTCTTCTCAAAAGGTAAAGGCACACCTCTCTTACACTTGAGTTAAGACTAAAGATAAAATGTTTCTCTCTTTCTTTCAAAATTTTTACTTACAAGAATAAATCATACTTAAAGAGGATGGTGACAAGAGTAGCACAATAGAGAAAAACTCAAACTTTGAATTGCTCTAGTCACATGGATAACTTTTTTGATTCTTGGACAACTCTTTTTATAGATCTTCTTATAAATATGACGATTGGAGCTTCGAAAAGTATTCAACATGTGTTTAATAATTCAAATTCCATGACTTGATTTCCAATCAATTTCTTTTATAGATCTCCTTCAAAAGAATGATTGTTGGAACTTCAAAGGTTTGTAACTAATATATATACATATATATATATACATATATATATAAAATACATCCATACTCAATGTCGTTGATTGTCATCCCAGTTGGGGGTCAGTCGAATGTCAAGTTGATGTCATCCTTCGAATTGTTCATATGTTAGTGGTGATTGGACATCAAATCAATGTCCAGTTAAACATCTGGTTGAGGTTAATACCAAATTTTCATGTTCTAATGTCGATCGACGTTCAGTTGAGATAGTTGGGTGCTTGATTGAAGTGATCCAAGGCTTGAATTTTCTACTAATGATCGGACATCCAATTAAAGTTGATCGATGACAAGTTGACGTCAACCACTTATTTGTGTTTCAATGTTTGCTATCGGGTGCCCTTTTGGAGTCATTTGCATGTTAAGTTGATCATATTGATATAAAAAATAGTATTTTAACATATAGTACCTTCACTCACAAGCTTGGATGTAAGTAAATATAATTCACTTGAAACACAATAATAATAAATGTTTGAATCATCAAAATAATATTACGACATTATTGCATAAAAATAATGAACCAATAATATCCCTTTTTTTATAATGAAAATCGAGAAACATGTAAACTGATAATTTACTCCCATATCTTTGTGATCCCTCTTAAACATGTCAAGCATGATACAACAGTTATTTACTCCCTTATCTTTATTCTCCCTCTTACATATTTAATAAACATGTCAAGCATGATGCATAATTGTTTTTATATTTGTTAACTCACATTTCTCTTCTCATTTGTCAATGTTGAAACTATAACAAATATAACTCTACAAAAAGGAGGCTCATAGAGAACCTCATTGCAGTGAAATAAAGAACAAAGCCAATAAGCTTTTCCATGAATCATTTATGGAATGCCAACTTGTATTTGTCATCATGAACTAAGTCATATGGATTTAGAACACAAATTCATCAGTTATATGTCGTTGACAAAATAAAACAAAACACCGACTTTTTGCTCCATTTTGTTGCATGCCTTGTGCAGTGATTTGAACCCCTTTTATACAGCTAGTTGACTAGTTGTGGGAGAAGAGAAGTCACCCACATCACATGGAGTAATGTGGGGACGACGTGTGTGTGCCCTACGAGCACCAAACTCATGGGGCATTTGTGTCTATTTGCGAACAAAAAACTCACTTTGGTTGTCGTTGTCATGCGCTCAGTATGTGACTAAGGACGGAGCCAATGGGGTGCTAGTGGGTGGCCAACCGATAAATTCTTTTAACATGTATAAATGCTTGGTGCAAAGGATAGACTGTGAAGGATAAACATGTTTGGTCCTTATGTGGATTCTTCTCCCCTTCAAGTTTATTTTTAGTTTTTTTTCCTTTTTATATTTGCTTAGTTATCTTCTCCTTGGTTACCTTTTTTTCCACCCTCTATCTCTTTATATATTCTTTACCCCTATTTAATTATTCAATAAAATGTCGTTCATTTATATTAGATTAAACAATATCTTTTACAAAAATAATTATTTATACACACAATAATATTATATATTTCAACTTAGTAGTATATAATATAATTGTACATATCATTCTATTTTATGTTTACAAATATTTTTTGAATGTTATATTTTCTCACCGTTTTTCAATTATTCCTTGTTCAAATCTTACATGTAATTATTTCATAAAAATAATATTTGTTCATATTTCAAAATGTTTGGCTTGCAATAAATTTCAATTAATAATAGTTATATAAATTATTAAATAAATTTATATATAATTGTGCACTCATTGAATAACATCTCTAGCTCCTCCACTATGTGTGACCGACTATGTCACACGCCATTGCATGGTCGTGTTGGATTGTGCACAGTGCATGGCCCTTAGGGACATTACATGTACTCCAACATTAACATAAAAAAATAGTATAAATCTAATAAAAAATAAGTGAGTGAAATTTCAAAATTCTTCTTCATAACGATCCCTTACTTGATGAATAAATTAAAAAAATACAAGGTTACTTTTAGAATTTAATAAATTCACATTTTCTTTCTCCTTTTTCACAATATTAAATTGGAAAAAGGTTATAAACACCATAATAGCAAGGCTAAGAGTGTAAACAAAATGTGACCTTACGGATGCTACAAAGACATTCTTACATGGTAAAACTTGACTTAAACATTGATTTGACTAAACAACAAAATGAATAAAATTTTTCAAAAGATAAGATGCATAGTGGAATCGGATTTGACATACAATGGCATAAGTGTGGAAGTCAGATAAACATAAGAATATGTGGGTCTCATATCACACTAATTAATTACACAACTCTCAATTGATTTTTTAAAATACTAAATACAATTAGATGTCATATAAAGGTAATATCGAAAAGGGACTCTAGTGTCCATGTGCCATACATCACCAGAGCATTGTTTGTCACACACGCCTTGGTTATCCTTATGCAATTTTAGCTACTTAAAAAATTGAATTACAAGGGAGATGTACTCCTGCGCGTTATGAGGCCCAATAAGTGAATAATTGAAGAATAAAGTTAACAGACCATGACATCACAATACAAGGAGTATAATCAAAGGCACATATCAAAATCCGAGTGATGATATAACATTTAATAAAATGATAAACATTTTAGGTGATGAAATAGAGTCAGGTTACATTTGCCAATTATCATAACAAAATATCATTTTGTGGTTTAGATACATTTAAATAAGATCATCTTAAGATCAAGTTATAACGGCCCCGGAAGCACACCCTGCCACATGCAGAAATCCTCCTGAAAGTGCTATACATCATATTATAACTTGACTTTATAGTTGACTCTGACCAATCGACAAAATGTGAAAATAAATAAAGCTTAAAATTTTAAAATCCAACTTTTCATAACAAAAACAAGTGGAGGTCTTACATCATAAAATAAATTGTCTCAAAATCTAACTAATACAATTTAATAGAAACAACTAAAAGAAGAGACACTAAGAATCACTAAGTCATGTGCAACTGCAATCACCACGAGCATCTGTCGCCGCATGCAACATCGACCATCATCCCTACAGACTACTCACCTGCAAGATCCAATACAGGTGAAGAAACATCCACCATGAGCTATAACGGCCACTAACGTAAGGAAATAATAGATAAACATGATATGATAAATAAATGTAGGAATAAGCTGACATAAATGTCAAAATATCATTATTATTTTATCATAATCTTTCATTATTTACTTTCATCATCTTTTACATACTTAAATCTTTCATTCTTTACTTTCATCATCTTTTACTTATTTAATTACATCATCTTTAACTTTACTTTCTTGCATCAATAGTGAGCTATGATAAATAGTAAAACAACAATCACTCCGAGCATACTTTACTTTACATAAGGAGTAAGCTAAGACCAATAGTCAAACATCAATTACTCGATGCATGCTTTTCTTTACTGAAGGAGTAAGCTATGGACAAGGGCCAAACGTCAATTACTCCACATCTTCAATCATCATACTTTCATCATCGCTTTAACTTCCATTCGATCATACTTTATTTTTCGTCAATTTGTCATCATCTTAAATCAATCTTTCAAGAACCCTAAATACTCTAGTGCTATATGATAATGCAATAATTAGACCAAATAATAATCTTTATTATCTTTAACTTCCCCATTAGTGACTTTGAAATGACTTTGAGGGTTGTTTTGATGACTTTGAATTGGCTCATGAGTCTTGGAGGTCTTGCCAATAGGTCAATGGGGATGCACAAGTCTGACCAATGAGGATGCTCGAGAAATCCTTTATTTAGTGGGCAGAGATAAGCCAAGCAACATGACCTGGGTGGTAGCTATCCTACCCGCACTATCTTTAAAACAATGCGCTCCCAAAGTTTAACAATACATGGCGACCTCATCATTTAATTTAGGTGAAGCATGGTGATTATTTATCTTGTCCACATAATTAATCCTTAATTATTAAGAAAATCCTTCATTTAAAATAGTAAAACATCATTTCAGCATGACACAGCATGGGTCATGTGAGATAGGAACATGAACTGTGTTTGGTGATGAACATACTCACCATCTATCGACACAACAGATGTCGCGGGCCATGTAAAAGGTTGACACGGTCCATTTTCCTCTATTCATACGGTGTCATAAATCTCTTAGGATGCGTCATTTTTCGGACCGTGTCCATACTCCAACACGATCTGCATCTCGTGTATCATCATTAAATTATTGTTATTCTTCATAATACGATCGGCGCTTTAGGGAAACGCAGACCATGTTGGATATAAAGCAAAAATGTTTTCCACAACCAAAATAATTAAGATTTCTTCTTCAATTATCTTAGGTCGACGCGGACCATGTCCGATCTCAGCGTGGGTCGTGTTATCTTATGCTTACTTTATTAATTTTTTTTAAATCGAACATGTGTCATGCGTCAGGGTGACATAGGCCATGTCTGGCTCATCGGTCGTGTCCATCAAAACGGGCAACGCTTTAGGGTTTCAAAGTGTAAAGACGCGGGTTGTGTATAGGGTGGAGTCAGTCCGTGTGTTGACAATTCCAGTAGATATTAGGGTTTGCGCAACAGACACATGCATATGGATAGGTTTATATGATGAATTATGTGTATGGATAGGTGCATATGAAATATGATAGTCAAGTTTTAACCCTTAGCCTCCCCAAATCTGCAAGTGCATAGGTCGAGTAGCTAACCTCGGGTATCGTATCCACGGTGAATTGAAACTTAAAGACTAATTTAACAGAACTAACTAAAAGAAGAAGCTAACTAAAAATAGAAAACTATAACTAAGCTATAAACTAAAAACTAAGAGAGAAGTAGCAGAATAAGAGTATCAGTAATAAAAAGAATCTAGTTCTAACAAAAGATGATAAGTTGTTTTTAATATTTTGGATTTATGAAACTATAAAGACTAAATAGATGGGAAGGACTTCGAATTGGTGTAAATCAGGGATGTATCTCCTAAGGGTAGGGTTCATCTAGAATTTCCACCAGCGTGATAATTGAGACAAATCATAATTAAGCTCATATTGTTGAACAACAACATCACTAAGTCTACTATCGTAGGAGCTTAGCTTATTCAATTAAACCCTTGTTCAGAAAATCATCAAATTAGACTCTGATAATTCTACAAAGTTACTTAACCAAAATCTTCTACCATTTGCTTCTCAGCTGATGGTTAGAGCATGGATGAGAGTTACTCACTCTGTACTAGATTATAGTGCTCAAAGGATTTCTAGTTAATTGTAACTAAATCATGAAATTACACTATCAAATCACACAAAACATTCAAGATCAATTCATGCCTCATGAGAATAAATCTGTTGTCGGATACCCTCTCGAGCCTTAGCTTTGGAAAATATTGAGGAGTTAGCTCATCAAAGGAGCGCAATCCAAACAGATTTATTACACAAAACGATCATCATCAATCGTATTTCAACTTTGACAATATAAATCCCGATAATTAAGAAATGCACTTATGCTTTCTTCTCAGAAAAACACAAAACAGAAAGTGGCAACCTCTCAGCGTCTCAAGAGAACATAGCTGTTAAAATACATTCCTCAGAAATTGTTGCACAAATAAATATCAATCCAATCTCACAAAGATATATAAACAATGCTCTTGACTTCCTCTCGGTTATCAAATAACAGAAATCAATTGACCTCTCGGCATTCAGATTTCATGGTTGTTAACAAAGTTTCTAACATTGATAAATAGAAATCAACTTCTAAAAATCCATAATAAGAATTGTCATCATAAAACAGAAAGTGCCTCAACATCACACAAGATTCATCCTAAACTACTACTATCCTTGGAAAATATGAGGTTTAGCTACACATATCTGAGTTCAACATTACAGACAATATATTGTTCTGAAATGAATACATGACTTAGGAAAATACAGAAAAGAAAATAGATCTCCTACTAAGCTTCACAATTATAGCCTCCTTCTTCTTCTTCCTCGTGTAGCTCTTTCTTCAAACCACTGGAACTGGAGTGAATCAAAGTCTGAAGAGTGCTCTTCAGCAGCAGCCCTCTCTCCTTTTATAGCCTCACGCAGAACCTTCTGATTCCTTTCCTTCCTCCTCCGATCGTGCCACTTGTCCCATCNTCAAAGTCTGAAGAGTGCTCTTCAGCAGCAGCCCTCTCTCCTTTTATAGCCTCACGCAGAACCTTCTGATTCCTTTCCTTCCTCCTCCGATCGTGCCACTTGTCCCATCCACAAAAAGATTCTTCATGTGCGGCTCTAAAAAGGTGGAAAGTTGGACAGGTGGCATCCCAAAAAGTTGCAGAAGTGTCCAAAAGAAATACAAATCTGGCAGCAAAATTCCTATGCTAGGGACAAAACAACAAGCAACATCTCAAGTGTTAGTTTTTAATGGGTAATCAGCTATGATATGTTCCTTATAAAGTGGTTTGGAAGGGCTAGATAAAGAGATAATTGGTGAACCCGAAAATGAGATACATATAACTGAAAACATGTGTGTGTGTGTGTGTGTGTGTGTGTGTGTGTGCATGTATTCCGGTATAAAGCTCTAAATGCCAACTATACAAATAGTTTGGAAAATTATGTTGATAAACATGAGAGAATATACATTTAGGCTTAAAATGAACAGAAAATGGAAATATTTTGGCACAAAATTATCTATATAAAAACTACTTATCAAACTCCCCCAAGCTTAGACTTTTGCTTGTCCTCAAGCAAATCAATTCAGAAATTAAGGACTAGTTGATCGAATCATTAAAGCCCACACTAGAGGATCCTCAAGTTGCATTAGCTCAATTATGTGCTCCACACATAGGTCTTTTGATTTCTGAAATTCTTGCTGTGGACTCAACTTCAGCTCCTCACTCTCGAATTTGTACATGAACAAAATGAAAGAAAGAAAAATGATTAAGTAGGTATGGGTTGCCTCCAAAGAAGCGCCCTTGTTTAATGTCCTAGGCTAGACATTGTTACTTCAGACTTTAGTTCTCAGTTGGATGAGGGTGAATCAGATTTACAACTTCCTCTTCAGAAATTTGGTCTCCAATGTTGTATAATTTTAGTTTTTGATCGTTAACCTTGAAGATTTTAGAGTTCTCATTCTTTATATCCACTGCTTCATGAGAATATATTTTATGCACCTTGAATGAGCCTGACCATTTGGTTCTCAACTTTCTCGAAAATAGTTTCAATCTGGAATTGTATAAAAGTACCAAATCTCCTTCTTTGAAATTTCTCTTTAGAATTCTTCTGTTATGCCACCTCTTAACATCCTGTTTGTAGAACTCAGAATTATAATATGCATCTACTCAAATTTCATCTAACTCATTCAACTGCAATAGCCTCTTCTGTCCACATTCTTTAAAGTCATAATTCAGTGCCTTCACATCCCAATAAGCTTTGTGTTCCAACTCAATTGGCAATCTATAAGGGGTTGTACCAATTGGCGATTTATAGGTTGTTCTGTAAGCCCATAGAGTATCATTAAGTCTGCTGCTCCAATCTTTCTTTGTAATTGAAACAGTTTTTTCCAAAATCGTTTTGATTTCCCTATTGGAGATTTCTGCTTCTCCATTTGTTTGAGGGTGATAAGGTGTTGATACTCTATGATTTACTCCATATTTTCTCAGCAAACTCTCAAAACTTCTTTCAATGAAATGACTTTCACCATCATTGATAACTACTCTACGAATTCCAAATCTTGGGACTATAACATCCTTAAACAATTTGATAAACGATTTAGAATTTGCAGCAACTGTGGGGATGGCTTCAGTCCATTTAAAGACATAATCCACAGCTAGTAAGATATACTTATATCCAAATGAGCTAAGAAATTGTCCCATGTAGTCTACTCC
>LTAE01001408.1:11920-46708 GCA_001647135.1 Pontederia paniculata | reverse complement strand
CACCCGGCAGTATCAGTGGCAGACTCATGGTCTGAGGCCGGCGGTAGGGGATCCGGCTCGTGGACCCCAGTGTTTAGATCTACTCTATCAGATCAGCGCATCGCAGAGCTCCTACTACTCCACCAGAGGATCGCCCCACTCCGGTTAGACCCCACACGACATTACGGGTGGGTTTGGGACCCATCGCCTTACTCGGCCCGCAGGCTCTATTCGCATTTCCTCCCCGATGCCACCATCCCAATAGAGCTTCAGATGGACTGCAGATCTATCTGGCGTCTACGGATACCTCTTAAAGTCAAGATCTTCGCTTGGCTCATGCGGCATGGCAGACTTCTCACCCGGGCATACAGAGAGATGGGCACCTCAGGTGGAGACATCCTGTGTTTTGTGTGAGGATGCGGTGGAGGATATCACGCACTTGTTTTTTCGCTGCCCGATGGTGCGGGAGATCTGGCGTCAGACGGGCCGATTCCTCACATTCCCTTCAGAGCCAGAGGACTTTTGGCGGCCTTTACGCGCTACTGCGAGTCGGAGGCAGGGTGGAGACCCCTATTGGCGACGTTCTTGGCCGGTTCCTGGGCTATCTGGCTCCAGCGCAACCGGACCATTTTTTGTGGGGAGAGAGCTCAGGTTGAGGCTGTTGTACACCATATTTCTTTTCTCCTTCGGGAGTGGGGTTTTGGGTAGGACGCTTTGTATCCTCAGACTCTCTCACCTTTTTGCCGCTCTTCCTTCGAGGGCGTTTAATTGTACATAACATTTTCATAGATCTATATATACATGGATGACAACCGCACTATCAGGGGTCATCCTTTTCCCTCTCAAAAAAAAAAAAAAAATTTAACCTTGAAGCAATCATTAATCATGGGAGTTTAAGTTTTAGGGTTTAGGAAATATGGTTGTTGACCACTATAAGTCTCCAAGGCTTACTAAGGAAAAGAAATAAAATATCCATGCATGCAGTTCACATGTGCATTAGGAGATGTTTCAGCCAAGAAGCTAGAGCACTAACTATTTGTCAGTCAGCATGCAGCATGAAATATTCTGTAGGGATGCTTGCGCTAAGTAACAGAAAGAAGTAGCAAGACGGGGTATGGATATAAGGAAGAAAGGGGAAAGAACAAATAGTTTCCTGGATTGCCTATCTTGTGATTACTCCTGTAAGGAATGATGAATTGAGACTTTCTATCTACTCCATTTCACAGTCTGACATTGTGGTCAAGATGGAAATTTATCATAAACCAACATGACAACAGAAACTTATCCTATTATTATACACTGTGGGGGATCATTCCCATCAAATTATGTCTACACATTCTAAACATACATTACTCAAATTCTATGATGTATTATGTTGTTCGTGTGGTGGATATAATGATCTTTTATACCGATTTTTTGAATGACTCGATCAGCAACCTCATTGAAAAGACTACTGTATATGAATAAATTAAGTGCCAGAACTGCCTTTTCTAAGGAACTATTGGATTTTCAACCAAGGCTGTTTGATTGTTTTTTTTTTTGAGGGATTTTGGAGTTGTACTCAAAAGAGCAAGTCTGAAAGGCATAGGATTGTAAAGTATTGGGACAGTGTTCCAGAATTTTCTCATGAAGAAATTGACATGCTAAATACACTCATTTTGGCATCAAATTCTTTTATGCAATTTGTCTGAACAGTTCCTTCTTGATTGTGAGGAAGTTTGTGATATTTTTTTTTTGTTTATTGTGCTGTTAACATGTGATTAATCCATGCTTATTTTTTTTTTTGAGAGACATGCTTATATTTCAACTACAGGAAGCTGTCACTAGACTACTTGCAAGTGTCTGCTACAAGAACTGAACCTGTTCATGGAAACAAAACAAGGAAGCTTAAGATGGGAAAAGCTAATCCAGGTTACAAGGGTGTTGCAAGTATATCCAGGCAGACACCATTATCTAAGAATGAAATAAATTCTATCCGTCGTTCGCAGGTTTGATACTGTAATGTTTTCTCTTACAGATAACTTTTTGAATTTTCATTGAAGGTTATGTTTTTATCGTCAGTTTTTGTTTGCATGCTTCAGGTTCCTCAGATTAGAGATACCTTGTGGCAATTGAGGGAGAAGGATATGCTTCCAGCCATTTGGTTTATTTTTAGCAGAAGAGGATGTGATGCTGCTGTTCAATATCTTGAAGATTGCAAGCTTCTGGATGACTGTGAAGCTGGTGAGGTTGAACTCGAGTTTAGGAGGTTCAGAATGCAGTATCCTGATGCTGTCCGAGAAGTTGCTGTAAAGGGTCTCTTGCATGGAATTGCTGCTCATCATGCTGGTTGCCTACCATTATGGAAGTCATTTATTGAAGAACTGTTTCAGCGGGGCCTTGTCAAAGTTGTTTTTGCCACTGAAACACTTGCAGCTGGTATCAACATGCCTGCTAGGACAGCTGTAGTTTCCTCACTTAGTAAAAGGAGTGAAACTGGGCGGGCTGTTTTAAGCCCGAATGAATTGTTTCAAATGGCAGGACGTGCTGGTCGGAGGGGTATTGATAAAGTGGGACATGTTGTTCTGATTCAGAATCCCTTTGAGGGAGCAGAGGAGTGCTATGAGATTCTCTCTGCTGGACTTGAGCCTCTTGTTTCACAATTTACTGCTTCATATGGAATGGTTTTGAATCTCCTTGCTGTATGTATCGATACCTTATTTATTACTATCTCACCTCCAGTTCCGTCTAATTTTTAGCAGTAATATCTTCAGTCATGTGCAGGGTGCAAAAGTTACTCGTAAACTCAAGGATCCTGATAGTACAAAAGCTTTCCACTCAGGACGGACTTTGGAGGATGCTCGCAAATTAGTTGAACAAAGCTTTGGTAACTATGTTGGTAGTAACGTCATGGTTGCCGCTAAAGAAGAACTTCAAAAAATACAACGAGAAATTGAGTATCTCTCTGCAGAAATAACTGATGATGCTATAGATAGAAAATGCCAGGAGCATTTATCTGAGGAAGAGTACTCCGAGATCTCCAATCTACAGGAAGAACTGAAGGTTGGTCAATTGACCTCTATCTATGTTTGTTCATCTTCTACCAATACTATTTGGAAAACCAACTCTCCTACCTGTGTAACATACAATTTGGTTTATATTTCAATATACATCAATTGGGTTTAATGGGAGTGTAAATCACAACTTGACTTATACATGTAAGTCACGTGATCCGACGATCCATATTAAATCTTATTTGTATAGGTGGTTAGTAGTCTTTTTACTATTTAAGGAAATAAATCTTTATTATTTTTTCTAATCATCATCAGAGAAACAAATCTTTATCCTTTTAATATGGATCGTCGGATCACGTGACTACATATATAAGTCAAGTTGTGATTTACATCCCCATTAAACCCTACATCAATTATGTTATGTTCTATGATCTATCTGTTACAATCATGTTTTATGTTATGGTGGTAAACATGTTGAATTTGAAGACAAAACGAATTTCTACTTTATGATCTTCCCATCCTTTATTTATGGGGGGTTGCGCCCTAAAAAATATTGGGGATTTGACTATAAATTTTATTCTTATATATTGGGGCATAATTTACTTTGCAATTCTTTGTCATTTGTTCGGGGTAATGAATCTGAGATGATAGCTTGCATTTTGGTGTTTATGACTACCATTTGCAGTTTTCATTTTTTTATTCCTTTCTTATATCTTCTTCAAATATACATTTCCATATGAAGTTGTTTCTTTTAATACTTTTGCATTAGACACAAAGATCATATTAAACTTCAAAGTTCTTTTTTTTTTCAGTTTTCATTAACTTTTGGTTCTAAGTGCAAGTATGTTCTCAGGCCGAGAAACGACTGAGAACACAACTCAGACAACAAATGGAACTTAAAAGAATGGCTTCATGGAGGCCACTACTAGAAGAGTTTGAAAGTGGCAACCTACCTTTTATGTGTTTGCAGTATCGAGATAAGGAAGCAGTTCAACATATTATTCCCGCTGTTTTTGTTGGAAATGCTAGGTCCTTCAATGCTCCAAACATCATGAATATGGTATCTGTCTTTTTCTTATATTGACTACACTTGCTAATTCTAGACAATTTCTAGTTTCAGTCTCTTTTTCAAATCTTGAAATGGTGACGTAGATAAATACATCTGGTTTAAGATTGTGTAGTTCACAATGCTGGATCCAATGGCCACAAGTTATATACTTTCTTTATAAGGTAGATCATGTAAGACCATTCAATGATATCCGATTGCCATCTTTATAGATTGTACATATGCAAACGACAAGTCGGCTATCTCGCAAAAACACATACATGATAGAAAAATGTTGCAATAGTACAAAATCCAAAATGTTCCATTATCGATTCATGCTAATCTAAGTCATCTTTACTGAATTGAGTTTAACTATAATAACCAGTTATCCCATGATACCTGTGAATACTAATTCCTTTGTTCTAAAGTTAACACTTGGATTCATGATCACACAGTTATGTGGTGTCTCATTGAACTGATATGGAATTCAACATTTGTTTTACTGCAATTCATACAAATTAATCATAATAATTGAAGCCAAGTAAGTAAATATTTTTTCATCTACTGAACCATGCTGCATACTGACTAATCAACTCCAGCCAACTAGTTGTCATTATAGCTTTATTATTCTATGTGATTGATTAATCAGTGATTTTTTTCTGAATATTGCACTTTTGTTGTATGCAATTTAATGTGTATCATAATAATAGGTCATATTGCAATTATTAGAAAGAATAAGTATGACAAAATGCTAAAAGTATGAGAGTAAATTTCGGCAAAGGTACCAACCATACCCCTTTCCAGGTCTAGATCTTAAGTTGGCATAAAATCTTAACATACATACATTTCACTTTGAAGTGTCATTGCACAAATATTCTAATCTTCCAATACGAAGAAACAATTTATTTTCTAATACGTTCCTAAGTAGAATGTTATACTGCAACTCTTTTGAAGTGTAAAGATATTGTTACTCCTGTAGAAAAGGCTAGTGTACTAGATATGCATTTCATTTATGCTACGTTGCTTTATCATGACATTCTAAATAAAAAAAATGGAAAATGTTATTATCATTAAAATTTAATAATCAAATGAGTATTTACTCCACTTGTTGTATATAATTCCAAATATATCGTGTTTTTTTATCTGAACAGGATTGAATATATTTTGTTGCCTGTATTACAAAATGGAAACAACTAGACAATGATTTTGTTCTATCTATTTCAATTTCTATCCTTGTGTTGTATTTGTCATTATCATGCTTAAAGTAAAACTTGCACACTAGTACTTCTTGTAAAGTTGATGAGCATTTTACAATTTATGAGAGAACTGTCTTTTTGTTGAGTGATTATCAGTCTTATTTTATCTTTTAATATATGCCACTATTTAATATTCATGAACAGTCTATCTGTTTTACGTTATTTGTCTATATAATAAGTGATGTCATGTGAAACCTCACCATATGTAATAACCTGTATTTTGTCATAAGCTCTGTTCTGTTTAATGTTGTGATTTCATTTGAATGTGCTCTGATATTTTTAGTTGTTATAGGTTTCCCCAGATGATTCTTTTCCTTATACATTGGAAACTGATTCAATGGATGTAAGAGACCACGAAGATTGCAGATCGACATATTATGTTGCTTTAAGTTCAGACAACTCATGGTATCTTTTTACTGAGAAATGGGTGAAAACTGTGTATGTGACGGGATTTCCGAATGTCTCATCAGTAGATGGTGGTCAACAATCACGGGAAGCTTTGAATAACCTCCTTATGAAGGATGATTTGCAATGGGAAAAAGTTGCTGATTCTGAATTCGGGTCATTATGGTGCATGGAAGGATCTCTGGACACATGGTCATGGAGTCTCAATGTTCCTGTGCTTAGTAGTCTTTCAGAAGATGATGAGGTCTCTGTTACTCTCTCTCTCTCTCTCACACACACACACTCACACACACACACACACACACACACACACACACACACAATCAGTACTTTTCTAGTCTTTTCTTTAGGCTTCCCCCCAGTAAATACCTCAAACCCTTTTATTTAAATTTTCCGATAAATTGGTTCATAAAGTAGAATTTCCTTTTTGTAGTATGCATTTAATAACTAATAGAACACCTTGTAACAGTTTCCTTTTTGTGTTTTCCAAGCACTTTTCAATTACACCTTTAACATTACAACAACAATAACAACAAAGCCTTATCCCACTAGGTGGGGTTCGGCCTTTAACATTAATTAAATATAAAAAAATAGTGAAATATCATTTCTAGTTATTTCAAAGCTCTTGACTTCCTCCCCCTTCTCTTCCTTCTGGGTTTGAACTCTGGTAACCAAAAGCCCAATGGGCCCTTCTATACACCCTCAGCCAGATTAGTCAAGTGCTAGTACTCCTGAACACCAATCGCCTTCGAGCAATAAAATAAACCCAATGGATCCGATGTATCCAGTCGAAGGAAGAGGAGTATCAGGGTTTTGCTTATCACACGAATCCAATATTATTATGTTGATCTGATTGCAAGGTACTATTACTTATTAGTTTGAAAGGATAAAGCCAATAGCAGTAGAAAATATTGAACAAACCTTTGCAATAAAAATTACAAAAATTGAACAGATACAAAAAATATTCAAACTATAATCATCCTTTTTCCCTCTCAGAAAGAATATCTATTAAGATATTGGTGAGTTAAGATATGATACAGCTTTTATATAATATGAAAAATTTTGACCCCATGACGAAAATGTGCTAATTGCCAAAACGTGGACTATCTAAGAATACTTAAACCAAGAATAGTTGATCAAACATTAGATCTATGAAGAATGAAATTCAACACGAACCTATTTTGGAGCAAATGGATGACTGTTCAAGTTATGTAGCCATCCACCTTCCCTTGAAAAAACATGAATAAACCTTATCTTGTCGTGTTGAAAAGTTGAACTATCTGGTTATCCTGCAATTTTACTGGAACTTGTTGGTTTTCTTTTGCTTTGATTTTGCAGAATATATACATCATTTGTAAACCAAATCAATCAGCTTTGTCATGATAATGAATTTGAAAGTAGACATACGCCAATGAGTACGACACTGGTTCAATTTTTATTGCATTTATCTTGAATGGCTAGAGAACTTCTCATACCATGTGAAGTTTATTGGAAATAGTCATTCATAATTATCTTTTTGAATTTAGACTTGTGGTAATACAATCATAGTTTCTGCTAAAATGATGATTTGCAATATGAGCCTTTTCTAGTTTGAGGACAACATTATGTGCCATTATTGTAAATTTTACCCCTTTCTTACAATTCCTTTTGTTTCCTATGATTAGAATCCCCTGTCAGAACATTAGGTAGTTAAAAATTGAACAACATATGCGATGTAGAATAAGAATAGCTTATGGACTTTCTGCCCATTATCGTTAGTTTTTAGTTATGGGCCTTTACATAAGCTAATTAGTTTAGGCCTTTGGATCAGTTTTCCTTTTAATTAGTTTCTTTTTATTAGGTTTCCATATTATGATTACATGGGGGTGTTTGGAACGCTATTATGAACTCCCATATGATTGTATTAGAACTAATGCTTGGATTAAAAAAAATTCTGATTTAGTTTATTTCGTAAGCGGATAACTTAATTAGATTTAAGTGGATAACTTCGCTAGGGTTAGAAGTAGGTTAACTTAGTAGATCTCTATCAAATTGTATCATACTCAAATCAAACGATTCTCATCACACAGTTGAGATCCTTCTGTCTTCTGCAAACCCTAGTTTTCCTCCATCACCTCGGCGCTATAGTACTGCGCCACTGTTCGTCCCCTCTTCAACAACATCACTGAATCTCCGTTGACAGCCTCTGCCGGACACTTTCAAGGTGTGCTTGCTCTTGCGCCCCTCGCTGCCGCTGCAATCAGGTGTGCTCCCTTTTGCCGCTTTCACCTCCACAATGTTGCTGATGCCGCAACCAAGTTTGGTTGGCACAACTGGTTAGCAGGATTGTGGCTCAAGGTCGATGGGAGCTAGTAGCCTCGGGTTCGATTCCTGGAGTCGCCAATTTGACCAGAGGAATACCGTTCTGCTCTTTACCTCGACTCCAGATTAGTCAGGTGCTAGTAGTTCTGGATACCGGGAGTTCCGAGCGGGTACCCAAAAAAAATGTTGTTGTTGCCCATGATACAACAAAGAACCTCCGTCACCTAAAGCAGCAACGACCACCATATCACCTTCCGTCTTTCCATACACCATCATAAGCCCTTGCAAAAAGCCATCTCAACGCCTCTAGGTGGCTGCCACATCATCGCCTAGCAGCCCCTTCGAGTCGCATACTCGCATCAAACACAAACTATCATTCAGCAACCTGGAAGAAGACTCTATGCTCTATGCTACAAATCTGCTGCGGCTGACTGCCGCCTGCTGCTACTGCTTGATGCTGCTGCCTGCTGCTGCTGTGCCTGCTGTGAACACTGCAGCTGCGACAGTCAGCAGACCGTTGCTGCCTCACCCAAATGCCATAGCGCTGTCCTCCCCACAGTCACGACGCTGCAGCTCTCCGCTCACCCTGCAGCCATGTCCGACTGCAGCAATCCATGATCACTCCTTGCTGACATCAGATTCCTCATCGCCAAAGACGAAGGTTTCCGTTCCAACACTGTTTCGCAGCCGCTGCCCGCTGATGCCGCATCCCACCACAGAGGTCTTCTTAGCCATGCCTCAGTAGCTCTTCCCCACAACACCAGCACCGTCTCGTTTCCCCTGCAATGCTGACCATGCTACTGCAACTGTTCACGCTACTGACCATCACCTTCAGTCACCAAATCGTGGCTTCTGCTGCCCTGTAGTCCACCATTGCTGACCGTTGCTACTGCCTGCCATTCCCAACCGCTGTAGTCTACAACTCACAACCGCGCGCCGGCGTCCACAAGCGCCCCGGCCTATACCCTCGTGAAGTCCCTGCCGCCTCGTTTCAACGAGCCTCTTGACTACTGCCATCGTCAACAGCAGCAGACTGTTCCTCGACATCACTGCCACTGCCATCTTCATCAACAAATCCTTGGCCCCTCTGATTGCCGTCATTGCTCAACACCCTCACCTGTTGTCTTCATGTCACTGTCGTCAATGCAACAGCAGACCGCTTGCTTGAAGGCCTCGCCATCAATGCAGAAAAACCCCTAGAGACATCGCTAAAACCTCCACACTGATATACATATTTTTTTACTTATTTCTTTTACTGTTGCGTTGGAACAAAAAAAGGAAGAAGAGAGAGAAAAACAATACAAAACAAAAGAAAGTAGGAAAAAAAAAAGAGGGAAACAGGAAAAGAAAAGAGGAGAAAGAAAGGAAAATAGTAAAAAAAAGTGTTAAAGAGAGTAACCTTTGCTTAAAACAAAAGGATAAGAGTGCCTTTTGCTAGAGAGAGAAATAAAAGAAAGAGTGGTCCTTTTACTTTTGAAAAAAAAAGTTTTGAAACTTTTGCTACTATGTCAAACATTAGCCCTGCTATTTATGATCCTAGTTATTCCTCCTACTCTAAGTCACATCATTCTTCCACACTACAAGCCTTCGAGGATCTCAATCGCAAGTGTGACCTCTTATGTACTAAGCTCGACACCATTGAACAATGGCAAGCTTCTTTCTCGAATTATCCTTATGGACATTAAGCCATGCCACCTTCATGAGGTTACAATATTTATGGACCGTGTTATGTTCCGCCTTCTTATGCCTATCCACCTCTTTATGGTTATGCACCTTATTTTCCACTTGGATCGCCTGTGTAGAGATATTCACCTGGATACTCGCATTTGCATGACTCACGACAATGCGTTTTACCTAGTCATCAACTAATAATTTTTTTCTCAATCGGGGAGAATTGATGTACAACAAGAATAGATTATGTACCTTCTGTCCATGATCATTAGTATTTAGTTATGAGCCTTTAACATAAGCTCTTTAGTTTAGGCCTTTGGATCAGTTTTCCTTTTAATTTGTTTTCTTTTATTAGGCTTCCGTGTTATGATTACATGGGGTGTTTGGAACTCTATATAAACCCCCTGTATGATTATATTAAAACTAATTCTTGGATGAAAAAGTTCTGGTTTAGTTTATTTCGTAAGCGGATAACCTATTTAGGTTTAAGTGGATAACTTAGTTAGGATTAGGAGTAGGTTGACTTAGTAGATCTCCATTAATATGTTTCTTCTTCAAAGAATGTTGATTCCAAGATTGTTGCTACATTCTTCAGGTGAAAAATCAGGATGAAGAATATCAAGATGCTGTACAATGTTACAAAGAGCAAAGAAGTAAGGTTTCGAAGTTGAAAAAGAAGATAACAAGTAGCAAAGGATTCAAGGAATTTAAAAAAATAGTTGATATGACCAAATTTTCAAAAGAGAAGATTGAACGTTTGCAAGCTAGGTCTCGCCGTTTGACCAAACGAATAGAGCAAATAGAACCAACTGGTTGGAAGGAGTTCTTACAGGTAAAAGAACATATAATTTTCTTGATAACATTTTAAATGCAATCAATTTTGTTTACAGATAGTATATCAATTTTAAATTTCTTTCCACTCTAGTAAAACTAGCAATGAACCATTATCTTCAGTAAAAAAACCATCAGCTCCATATTTAATGCTTTATTATTTTAAAGTAAACCTCATTTTGGAGCTAAATATTTGTTCTTGACTTCTAGTCTAAAAAGTTAAAGATCTAAATAAAATCTTATTCCTGATTACCTGTGATATATGGTCAATTAAAGCATATGCTATGATTTGACAAGCAAAGTTTAATTTTGTTGGGTGTGTTGCCTTCCTTTTCTATGTACCAGATCAGCAAAATAATACAGGAAACCAGATCATTGGATGTAAACACCCAGGTTATTTATCCTCTTGGTGAAACAGCAGCAGCAATCCGAGGTGAAAATGAATTATGGCTTGCCATGGTCCTCAGAAATAAGATTTTGCTGGACCTAAAGCCAGCACAACTTGCTGCAGTATGTGGAAGTTTGGTTTCAGAAGGAATTAAGATTCGGCCTTGGAAGAATAATAAGTGAGTAGTCTACTTCAGTTTTGGACATTCCTTTTAATTAACTGTAGCTTTCCTACTAAGTTTTGTCTTTTTATTTGTGTATTTATTCCAAGATATAACCGTATTTCAATTCTATTGTCATAACAAACTCTTCAATACATGTGTTTTGGTTGTTTCAATTTAATTACAATATATAGTCTTAGATCTCAAAAATTGAGTTAGATGAAATGATATACCTAGACTCTTTAGATTCTGTGATTGCTAAGTTTCTGGATGAGGATTTGCATACATTTTAATAATTCTAAGTCACTCAAGGACCTCCTCAGCTGGTCTTCCCTTCTTATGAGTTGGGACATATCTTTGGCCTGGTCTTGTCCTTTGAATACGCGACATGTAGAATGGCTGAAATTGAGGTTCTACTAAACTTAGTTTCTCTTTCTATTTGATTTTGGCGGGTAGATGCCTGACTTATCTTTTGAGATCTAAAGGAAAGTTGGAGATCTTTCTTCCTGCTTTTCGTAGAATATCGAATCATATAAATCTGATATGCAAACTCATGTAGAATCATATGAATGGTTATAAGTGGAATGACAAGAATTATTCAAGCTGAAAATTTGGCTCGTGGGAATGGGCAACAATGAGCATCCTAGCTTCTTCAGCTGGACCTGGCATAGTTGGTTAGGCCACAACCTTCTTGTTGTCTTGTCGTATCCTTGATGACTTCATAAGCCTCGTGAAGTTGTGTATGTGTCATTGCCTTCTTAGTCTTCTTTTCTTCTTTTGGGCTAAAATGGGTTTTGGCCCAATATCTTGTAGTTTTTATTTTTCTCCTCGAGTCGAATTTGTCACCTTATCTGATCAAGTCTTGATCCTCATGCATTACCTTGTCCATGTTCACGCTTTGTAGAAGAGAATAGTTGAAAGGAAAGGAGTTAAATATAATAAGAGAGAAAGAAAATCACTATCATAAGTGGAAAAATACTTTGGAACTTTCATATTTGGATCACTGACCTGCCTAACTGTTTTTCTAATGAAAAAGGTGGTTCAAACTCATGACCAAGATAATGTTATAAATTTCTTTTTGGGAAGGAAAAAATGATGATTAATCAAGTAGTTAATCATCCAGTCTTTCATTGATATTAAATTGGTTAACTGAGAGCATCTGTCAGATTTTTGTCAGCATAGCACCATCCACCTTGGATGACCGTCTCATTCCACTGCATTTAAAAATGCCCACAGAAAAGCAAATGCAATAAACTGTTCCTTCCTAAATCTATAGGTAACAGCATTGTGAGGAAGGCCACCATGTCTGAAGAAAGATCACACACCCCATCTATACATGTTAGGTTACAAACTTCACAGGAAATTGGACAGCTAAGAAAATGATCGGTGTCTTCTTCTGCTGCATAACAGAAGCTAATAATAATGTTTAAGGCCCTTAAACAAAAAGGTAATGTATAAGAAACTTGACTCAAGGGACTGTCTTAATTAGTTTATGGAAGTGTCGTCAAATCATAGTTTTTAAGAACATCACTTTTACTTGATTACATTATAACTTCAGGAATCCAAAAATATTGTTCTATTTACTTTTTTCTATTGAACATTATGTTTTTACTTATTACTTTATATTTTTTAACAAATAAACTACTCTTCATATCCTTTTTTGATAGGATAACTCATAACTCCTAAATGGAAAATGTAATGGTAAGTACATGAAGCATACTAATCGATCCAACTAGAAACTTCCTTGCTCTTAATATGTGAATAGGAATGATTCATATTTTATTATAAAGATGTTATTTTTTATTGTAACAGTCTGAAAACGCGCCCCACCACGTGTACGAATTGAGATCCGCCACGTGCTTGAAGTGGGTTCCCGGAAAGATACAAGGCAATAAACATTGACTTGACTCGTAGTCAGCTCACAAGAATAAGAGTACGACAAATGATAGAGATCGACATGAGACAAAAATCAACGAAAGACTTATATGATAACGCCACAAATAATAAATCAGCGGAAGACTTTAAACATGATTAACAAGAGACACATAATCCATGAATTTGACATTAGACATAAACATACATTGTCTATAAAGGTCACTTAACAACTTAAATGAAGCACACATCACTTGCCCGAAGGCCATACTTAGTCTTTCAATAACATAACTAAAAGATAACATCACATAATGTAAAACAACTCTAAGACCAGACTAACTTTTCATTTGCGCCCTTGATCATGAACAACTCCATCATCATAAGCAGCATCATTCTCATATGTAGGATACAATGTAGCACATATTATGGGTATGGTACTGGTACCCGGTATGGGTACGAGAATGAGGTACGCCATTTTTAGAAATCTAGGGTACGGGCACGGCAATATATTAAATATGAAAAAGGAATATGCTGCTAAAAAAGAAACTGCAAGGTAAAGGTCAAAAGTGCACCATATGATGTGCATTGAGATATGTGCAAAATATAAATCAATGGTGTTAAATATGTCCTTTAACTTGCAGCTCATAAATGAGCTGTATACTCCTTGCCTCCATTAAATATATATAATAAAATATTAGAAGATAAAAATATCATATTATCTGATATAATTTAAGAAAACATAACAGATGTACAATGAGCTAATCCGGTAATTCCTGAAAAAATAAGCAAATAGTATTTTACCTTATTAAAATAAGGTAAGTGGGTAATACTTGTCAACCTTTTCAAATGCTCTCTTTTTCTAGTAACCAGATGGCATTTAAATTCCCACAGCAACTCACAAACCACCCATTTAAGTTCCCACAGTAAGTAAAAAATCTGTCTAACATCCAGAAATGAATCTAGATATGTGAATAGTTTTCTTTCTCCTCAAAGCTGCAGAAGACAAACTCATCTCACCGGACCTGTGACATAGAGGGTGACCCCTTTCAAAAAGAAAGGTAGAGGAATTCTCCGGCTCACAATCGAAGAAGACGATGTAGTAAAGGTGATGATAGGTCCTTTCTTTTTTTCTTTATTCCATTAGTTCACCACCTTCTCTAGTCTCTGTATCTTCTACCATCACAATTTTCTTTGTTTTTTTGGTATTGTCTGGCAAAAATTTGACCAAGCGTACCCAAGATCGTACCCTTTACGTATCCAATAATGTACCTATTTTAAAAAATAATTTTTAAACAAGTATGTGAGGAGTAGGTGTACCCGCACGTACATGGAGCGTACCCGTACTAGATACCTAGTACGGGTATTTGGAGTAATCTGGCATACCCATGCATCATAGGCAGGATTCATAAGACAGGGAACATTTATCCCGTTAGAGTATATAAAGGTCAAATAATGGGCGAATAATATCGCCCTATATGTCGTTGCATACATGTCATGCATAGAAACATCATAATAAACATGAAGCATAAAGTAAGGCCTTTGCCCAAGTATAGGATCAACATATGATCATTAATTTTTTTTCTTTACTTTAGCTTCTTAGCATTTTATCCCCAATGACTTAATTTAAGCCTATCTTACTTTCTTATCTCGCTTATGCATTTATCAATATAATGCGTCTTTTAATTAATCTTAACTTTACTTGGCATTATCATTACAACGCACTTTTAAACATGAACATCTTATTTAGCATTGATTTTCAATGCAAATAGCTCTTTTGGCTTAACTTTACCGTTCATGTCATTTTTCATCTTTAACTTGTTACCATGTGACATCTTAGAAGTTAATCATCTAACTTCACCTAAGCTGTCCTCGTGGTCACATTTCCTTTTATTATCTTATTTTGATTGAGGGTCATTGTAGACACCATCTTATTTTCGCTGATCAGGTCAGAGATGCGTCTTTGCACCTTCCTTTCGCCCACTTTGGAATTTTAAGAACTTAATCTAAGAAAATGTCCACTCATGCCGACCGGGTGGCAAGTGTTTACTCCTATCTTTATATGTGCACTGTACTCTATACTGGTCTCAATCTATCTTTTATTATAGTACATCAGACAACAGTCAAATATCGCATGGTTCATCTTTTAATCCTACTTATTGCTGAGCATGCATCGATTCTAGGTTAACGTTATAAATCACATCAATTATATCATAAATATCATTCAATGCATATCCTACTTTGATAATCAAAAGTAAACTGTAGAAAAATATATCATGCTTCATTTAATCTGTCATGAGAGTAATCTAGGCTTATAACCTAAAACCAACTAAGAAATTTAAAACTAAATCATCTAACAAAACTGGTCTTAGGCTGGTATGACCTTGCCCAAGTCGGTCGAACACAGTTTAAGGTTGGTCGAACCTTCGACCGACCTCGTCATGGCGCCATCCGGCTTCTAGGGTCGGTAGAACCTCCCTTGACCGACCAAGTCTCGGCGCCCATCCGACTTTAGGGTTTGTCGAACCTTTTGTCGACCAACCTCGCCTCAGTGTTTGATAAATTTTCGAGTCGGTCGACCTTCCTTTCAATCGATTCGACCGACCATTGAGAAACATGGAAAAATCATCAATTGTTCATGGTTCTTGACGTAAATTTTCGTATCCATTTTCAGTCATTCTAACATAATGGTCCTATGTTTCGTGGCATGTTATTCTAACATTTTAGTATCAAACATAAGAATTAAACTTAGGCATACATCATCCAATCATTCATCAAATGCATGGCACACAATATGATAATAATAAAACATGCCACCTAAGCTTTTACTAAGTACTTCTTCCTCCTAAAGAACAATTGATCTCAATTGAACTTCAAAACACAAATGGGAAGGAGAGGATGCCCTTTACATACCTCTTCTTAGCTTTGCCTAATCAGATCCTTCTTCTCCTAACCTTCTCTTCTTCCTTTTTCCCCTTTCTCCTCCTCCTTCAGCTGCAGATAAAAAATGGACTGAGCTTGGTGCTTTTTCCATGGCTTCTTGGCAACACAAACAAGGTAAGTGGATTGCCAAATTCGGATGAGAGAGAAACTGGTGAGTTTTTGGGTTTATATATGGAGAGGTGAGTGGGTTTTGGGGTCAAATGGCAAGGCTTTTAGGTGGCAAAGTGGGGACCACCTGTTTGAGGTTTATTTCAGGTTATTACAGTTACAGCATCTAACTTTGTGATCAAGAAATCTGAGTATTCATTTGTTAATTTCTTATCACATCTTCACTTTCATTGTGCTTGCTAATCAAAATCTCAATGTCTGTTATCATTACTCGATATCTAAGATGTAAATTATGCTGTCTCTTTCATGGTTGTAGTTTTATATACGAAGCAACCTCTGTAGTAACTGAGGTTCTTAATCTTTTGGAAGAGCAACGAAACTCACTTATTCAAATTCAAGAAAAACATGGAGTAAAGGTCGGTGTAATCTTAGAGGTTGAATGCATCCTTTTATTTATCTAGTTTTAAAATTGAATTGATGTTTTCTTGTTTTCTTGTTCTACAGATACCTTGTGGATTGGATTGTCAGTTCTCTGGGATGGTGGAAGCTTGGGCTTCAGGTCTTACCTGGAGAGAAATAATGATGGATTGTGCAATGGATGAGGGGGATCTAGCTAGGCTTCTACGGCGCACAATTGATCTGTTGGCCCAGGTAATTGTCCCTTTCCTAATCTTTAATAAAAGTTTCAGTGCAGAAGTTTGTCAACTTTTCATCTTCTCTTTAAATATTTTGTAATGCTTCATGATTTTTTTTTGAAAGGCTTCTTGAATATTAAACTTTTTCACTTCGTAAAAAATCTGTTGTTGATTAGAACCAAATAACCTCAATTTTTTAGTACTTATATCTTTGTGTTTTTAGAACGGGGCAGCTTATGTGTTCTTTATGTGTAAATATAATGAACAATGAGTTCTGTTGTGCACAAATAATTAAAGCATGTCAAAAGGTCATTTAAGCTGCTTAAACAGAATTCAGTGCTATCCAAGAGTATCACAGCTTAATCATTAAAGAGACGAAAGGAAACTGTTTAGGGATGTGTAGCACATAAACAATAGAGGGATATGGTGGAACCGTAGTCTGGCTTCTCACTACCAAGTTTGATATCGATGATGCAAGAGTATGGGAAAAACAAGTCATATTTCACAAAAGTAATGTGTTTAGCTTATCTAAGATTCTTATTTTTCATGAAATCTACTTAAAAGTTAAGCTTAAAACATTAAGAACTGTAACACAAAAACGAAGGAAAATTCAAATTACTATTTGTCTTTCAAAATCTCCTCAAAACCTCTTCAACTTACTAGTTTTCCCAGCCAAAGATGTGACTTTTGACGGCCCATTCGAACTAGATGGAAACAACACTCATATGATATTCTGAATTTAGCTCAGTTGTGTGGTACTGACTTGAGCTTTCAAAATCAGACACATCACAGGTGAATCCTCCGTTTCGGCTACTGCAATAGTGTTCCTACTTCATATTTTAAGCCCATTGACTGAGATAAACAAAATGTTGACATAAAATGCAATTACCACATTTGGTGCCTCCGGTATCTAGATTTCACAGAAAATAGCTGAATTCAAAATTTTAATTCTAGTTCAAATCACTAGGTCATTAGTAAATAATTTATTTGACGTAAGATAAGTATATTTTGTAATCAGTTAAATCTCATTAGATTGAACACAATATAATATAGTATAAACATAATATACAAATCATATGTCCAAATTAATTTCACAATATTATTTACACAATTTGATAGCATGCATAATAATCTGCGACAAGTCTACATGCATATAAAATCTAAGAACGAACATGTGTTGTTTCATTAAAATAACAAGAGTGAGCAGGAGGAAAGGGTCAATAGTTCAGCAGTACTTTCCCTTTATGCTTCTTGTCTTTCCCTTGTCATCGTTGCAGTTCTATGACAATCAGATATAGAGGGAGGATGAAGCAAGTGTTCTAAGAGGTATCAAGTGTGGGTAATGAGCGTAAAAAGGTGTTAAAATATTATGTCTAGTAAGTGCCAAATGCAGAGTTGAAATTTTCATTTACTTATGGGTATCTTGAAAGAAGCTGTTAGTTTTATCTGACAAAAAGTATACTTACAATTCCTAATTGATAGAAACATATTCGTTCTCTAGTCAAGTATTTACTGAAACAAACACAAAATACTACTGGGCATTGAACTTTTATGTTCTTTTGCAGATTCCAAAATTGCCTGATATTGATCCAATACTGCAGAAGAATGCCTTACAGGCATCTAATATCATGGACCGGGCACCGATCAGTGAGCTTGTTGGATGAATTCCTTCCGTAAATTAGGAACACCCTGACATGTAATTGTCTGTGTTATAACATTTTTTGCAGTGTTAGCATGTGTACATTGCCACATCACAAATTGACCAAATTCATTATTTGTATATTTGTATTTTTTTTTGTCAGTAGAAAATGAATAAGATTGAGGTTGCAAGGTTAACCTTCCAATTGATTTATGAGCAATTTGGAGAAAGAATGAAGTTACGATTTTACCTCTTTAAATTTAGGGTATTTTCAATTTCCTCCCTTAAACTCTTAAACTATGATATATATATCAATATAATCCTTCAACTATATTATTATCCACTTAGCACCTCTAAACTTATCTAATAGTGACACTGAACCCCCAAAGTAAGATTTGACATTTTTTACATTTTATTTTTTTTTAAATTACTAAATTATTATTTTATCCTTCTTAGATTAACTAATCAAAGATAAATAGTTTTAGTCTTGCTCAAGAATATAAAAAGAAAAACTTGCAATTGGATTAAAAAAAATAAAACTGAAGCCAAGAATATTTTGAAGTAAAAAATAATACTTAAAAAAAATAAAAAAGTTAAAGTTAGATTTTAAATATATTTAAAATTATGAGAAAAAAATATATTATTAGATAAAAATTAAAAAAATAATTTAATAACGGTAAAATAGTAATTTAATAATTTAGAAAAATAAAAATAATATAAAAGATAATGATATTTATTTTTTGGGGTTAAATATTACTATTCGAAAAGTTTAAGAATGGAAAATGAATAATAATATAGTTCGAGGGTTATATCAATAGATATACTAGTTTGAGTTTGAGAGAAGAAAATAAAATTAACCTTTAAATTTATGCTTTTATTATCCAAGTTTCTGGCATGCACACAGCAGCTTTTATTTCAAAATATGTACTCGATTGATCACATGAAGCTTCCATTCGCTAATTCCCCGGGGATAAATTGTCATATGTATGTTGACCCTTCGTGATTTTGTTTTCAGTTTTAAACTATATAAAATGTGACTTCACAATTATTACATAAGTTTTCACACGGCATCCGGTTGCCTCATCCTGCCGTTCTCAGTGATCCTGTCCATCTTCTTCGTCGCTACTTGAATCCGACATCGATGTAAAATGCGGCGGCAGGTACGGAAACCTCACGGCCGGCCTTCTACCGCTATCTGACACATCCAGCACGGCTATGCCGGGGCGAGAACCTGTCGTCTGCGACGTCCCTGAACTCGTTGTGGCCGCCGCCGCCGCCGCCGCCGGCAGCTTCTTCTTCTGCAGATACCGGGTGATGTCGATGCAGGCCATGTCAACCATTCCCAGGAATGACCTAACGATTCTGAACACTTGAAACGGATGGGCGCCCGTGTCCTTCCTGGTGCCCAGCTGGTAGTACTCCGTGGTCTTCTTCACCAGCTCTAAGACCCTCTTCTGCTCCGCTCTCGCGGCCATCAGTTCCTCCTCCGCTCGCTCCACGAAGCTCCTCATTTCCCTCATGAATCCGTCGTTGCCATCGCATGTATCCAAGAAGCGCTTGAGCTGGGCCACGTCGGCCGCCAATGACGGGCACGTGACGACGAGCGCGTCGTAGTCTATGCCCACGGCGGTCTTGAGCTTGATGAACTCGTCGCTGAGCCCGCCGATGATCGACAGCCCGAGCTTCATGTATATATTCTCCCTCTCGTCTCGGTCCATGGTCCTCTCCAGCTTGGCGGCATCGGCTCCAGCGTCCTCGACGTTTTCCGGCCTGCAGAGACTGTAGTCGCGGTTGATGGCCAAGCGCTTGCCCTCCGCACGGACGACCTCTTCCACGACGAAGTGGAGCAGCGTCGTGCTCCCGTCGGTGTTTTGGACGTCGGAGAGCTTGCAGAGCGCCGTGAGATTGAATGCCTGGGCGCTGCCCGTCGCGGTCTCGGCATTCATCAGGTTCCCGGCATTGAGCACCGCCTCGAGCAGCTTCGGGAAGAGGCCGCGGGTCTTGAGCTCCTTGCAGGCGAGGTCGAGCGTCCCGAGCGACTCCCACAGTTGCAGCATCTCAGTGTCGTAGTTGAACATGAACAACATGGCATCGACGCGGGCGAACGGCGCGGGGACATGGCGCAGGACGTGAAAGAGGAGTGCCTCGGCATCGGAGAGCTTGGAAGGCTCGCCGGCATAGGCACGGATGATGGCCTCCTCCTCCTCGTCGGGGTTGAACATTGCGAGCTTCTCGAGTGTCTGGCCGCTGAGGCCGCGGCCATCGACGAGGGCGTCGCATATCTCCTGGCGGCTGACGCCCAACGATCGGAGGACGATGGCGATGCTGTGGGCCTTGCGAGGGTCCAGCAGGAAGACCTGCGAGGGCGAGGTGCGGAGGTTGGCGGCCGAGGCAAAGGCTCCTCCTCCCTTAGGGTCCATGTTGGTGGTGTTGGCCAAGGTGCCGAACAGGGCTTCCATGATGCCTTCATCAAATCTGTATTCACGTCAACTGAGCGTCACTGTTTTGCTCCTCATCTAATGTCATAAATATCACCTCTAAAGTAATAAACATGAATGAAGACTTCATTTTCGTTATCGCTAAATAGAATGAAATAAGGCTGCGGTGACGAATATAATATTTTTTAAAATGACACATTGTATGAAATATGATTTTAGAAAATTATATTATGAAAAACTTAATATTACTATGTTTGGTTGGAGACAGAGAATCAATTTATAATAAACGGGAGAAGATAATGAAAGAGATGAGAGTTATGCGATGAAAAGTGCGAAAAAGAGAATGTTAGGAGATTATAGGAGAGAAAAAAATAATTTAAGGAGATTTACAGGAGAGAGAAAGAATTATATTTTGAGAGCTCAAGAAATGAGTATATAAGAGGAGAGAGAAAGTGAAGATAAATATTAGAAAAAAAATATTATAAATGAGAGGAGAAGAGACAAATTATAGGCGAGAGAAAATGAGGAGATTAAATGAGAAAATTGAAGGAAGGGAAAGTTATGGTATTATAAGAAAGTAGAGGAAAAAAGATATATGAGAGAAAAAGTGATATATTAGTGGAGAGATAATGTAAGATTTTAGAGAAGGTATAAAATAAAAAAAATGATAAGAGAGAAAATTATGATATTAAAGGAAAGTGAATGATGTTATTATATGAGAAAGAAAATGAGTATTATAAAAAGAGAAAAAAGTTATGGTCACAAGTGGGATATTATAGGAGAGAAAAAAAAAGAAAATTGAAGGAGAGCGAAAGTTATGAAACGATATTACAGAAGAGAAAAAGTGGATTATTAGAGGAGAGGGAGACTAAGATATATATTATAAGAGAGAAAATAATGAGACAGAAAAAAAAAATAAAAAGAGAGAGAATGTTATAATATTAGAGGAAAGAAAAGTGAGAGATTATAGGTGAAAAATAAAATTAGAGGAAAGACAAATTGAGGAGTTCCCGCAACTTACTTTTTTTCCTTAGAGGAGATAGCATTTTTTTTAATTAGGATTTAAATATATGCATGGTAATCTAAATGGTTGTTGAACATTTTAGAGGGAATAAAATTTCTTTCTGTTTGTTATGCTTTGAATTATTATTTCATGTACTCAAAATTGTGAAAAAATGAGAGAAAAAAGAAAATATGTGGTAGTAGTAGAGGGTTTAGGTCGTTAGGGTTCATTATAATGTACTCTCTTTTTCTTCGTGATGAAACTCTTTGACTCCTTTTCCCATGGGTATTCCTTTCTTATTGATATTGATCAAGAGAATTTTATCATGTTAAAAATTTATATTAATATTTTTTTCTCACTTTTAATTCATTATGATGATTCTTGATCAATTCCTCGTTCCTATATTTTTGACAAACTGATATCAGAGTCCGAGGTTTCTCACAATCAATTTATGACGATGACTACAATGAAGTTCGACATCGAAAAGTTCGACAGCAACACAAATTTCAGTCTCTAGCAAGTTCGAATGCTTGTCGTCCTGGTTTTGAACAGGTTTAATGATGTTCTTTAGAAAGTCCTTGTAGAGAAGACATCGATAGATCCAAGGTTAAAGTTAGAAGTTTTGTAATTGATTAAAACCCCTAGAAAATCGACTTATGTTGAAGTAGCACCTATACACCTTCCGTATGGAAGAAGATATATCGATCAGAACTCATATTAGTGAGAACCTTATCAACGACTTGAAAACATAGATGCTAAGGTTGATGATGAAGATCATGCATTATTGCTTTTACGCACTTTGTCATCTTCTTATAAAATTTTTAAAGAAACTATGATCTATGATTGGGTAACTTACTTTTGATGATGTGAAAGACAGGATATTGAATAAGAAAAAAATGAAAATGATTTGTGACCTAGCAACAAATCACATGAGCATGCCTCAAGTTTGATCACAAGAGACAAGCATCAAATAAGGAATCCGAATAAAGATAGATCCATATCTAAATTGAAGCATAAAGATAAAGTATGCAATTATTGTAAGAAGAAGGTTTATATCAAGGCAGAGTGTTATAAATTGCAAAACAAAAATAAAAAGTTAAATGAGAGCAATGAGAAGGAAAATAAAAGGCTAGATGTAGTAGATGCTAATATAGCCGAGAGTGAAAATGGAGAATTTTTTACTGTGATGACAACTAATAAATCCAAATATTCAAATGAATGGATTCTTGATTGCGGATGCTCTTATTATATGTGTCATAATAAAGATTGGTTCTCTACATAAAAACTGATTGAAGGTGGAGTTGTTCTTATACGCGATATTGTATCTTGTAAGAATATGGGTATTGGGTCTATTCAAATTAACATATATAATGGAGTTGTCAGAATCTTAACAAATGCAAGACTATCCTCGATATGAAAAAGAATCTCATTTCTCTTAGTGTTCTAGACTCCAATGGTTACAAAGTTGTTATAGAGTCCAATCAAATGAAGATTTTCTCGAGATGCTTTCTTTGTTGATGAAAGGTTAAAAAACTGGCACCTTGTATGTTCTTCTCGATTTGACTATGACAAGTTCAATAGTGGTTTCATCATCCATTTCAGAAGAAAACTCTACAAAATTATGGAGCATGTGTTTGAGTCATATAAGTGAGAAAGACATGCAAATTCTAAGCAACAAAGATCTTCTTTCAAGACCAAAAGTTGGAAAGTTAGAATTATGCGAACATTTTATTTACCAGACGTAAATGAGAATCAGTTTCAATTCGAAAATTCACAGGACGAAGGGAACAATAAGCCACATTCATTCAAATTTATAGGGTCCTTCTCAAGTTCCTTCAAAGGAGGTAATAAATATTTACTTACATTTATTGATAACTTCTCTAACAAAAGTTTAGCTCTACTTCTTGAAATATAAAAATTATATTTTTGAGACATTTAAGTTGTGGAAAGTTTTGTTAGAAAAAAAAACTGAGAAATTTGTTAATAGATCAAGAACAAATAATGGACTTGAGTTTTTTGGTTCAAAATTTAATGACTTATGTGAGAAAGAAAATATTGTAAGATACTGCATAGAGTAAAGATTCCATAGAAAAATGACGTCACCGAAAGAATGAACATAACTCTACTTGAAAGTATTTTTTTACAAAAGCTATCAACTTGGCATGTCATATGGTCAATCGATCCCCTCATCGATCATTGAATTTGAAGATTCCTGAAGAAGTATGGTCAAGTAGTCCTTCTAATTATTCACATTTAAGAGTTTTTGGTTGCCCCATATATGCATATATAAATGATGAAAAACTTGATCCTAGAACTAGCAAGTGTATATTTCTTGGTTATACATCTAGTGTTAATGATTATAAATTTTGATGTCCTGAAACTAAAAAAAATATTCTATGCAAATATGTTATTTTTGATGATATGTAATGCTTCATGTTAGAAAAGAGTTTTTTTTATGATAGGAAAGTAGAATGCTTTAGAGAAGGTGGAGCTGAAACTTGTTAATTTTTCTAATGAAAGGAAAGATGTTCCTAATAGAGATGATACTCCTGAAGTACAAGTATCTTCTAAGATTAAAAAACAATATATGTTGGCTTATGATAGATAAAGAAGAGAAATAAAGACAATACAAATATTGAGTTTTAAAGAGTTTATAACTTATGCTTTAAGTGTTACTGACAAAATTTAATCTCCTGATCCTTCAACATGTAATGAAGCTATATGAGCTCCAGATTAGACCAGATGAGTAGTAGCTAAGCAAGAAGAGATGAAGTCTCTATGCACTTGGGAGCTTGTGAAATCACCAATTAATAAGAAAATTATTGACTGCAAATAAATATTTAAGTAGAAGGGAGGACTTAATAATGAAGACACTAAGTACAAGACAATGTTAGTTGCAAAAAGTACAATCAAGTGGAGGAAGTCGATTTTCATGATGTACTTCACTAGTTGTAAACATATTTCAATTTGTACTTTACTTGCTATTGTTGCTATGGATGATTTTAAACTTGAGCATCTAGATGCAAAGATGACATTCCTACATGGTTATCTTGAAGAGGACATATTTATGGAGCAATTAGAGGGTTTCATGTTAAAGATAAAGAAGATCATGTATGTCATCTTAAGAAGTCATTATTTGGACTCAAGAAATTTCCTCGTCAATGGTATATAAAAAGTTTGACTCATTTATGTTGAGCATTTATTTTATGAGAAGTAATATGATAGTTGTGTTTATTTGCATCAACTTGCTGATGGATATTTCATATATCTTTGTCTTTATGTTGATCGCATGTTGATTGTAGATAATGATATATTTCCAATCAACAGTTTAAAAGCTAAACTAAGTTCTGAGTTTGATATGGAGGATCTTGGAGCTACAAATAACGTTTTGGGATGGAAGTATCTAAAGATAGACACACGAGAAGATTTTTTCTCTTTCAACAAAAATATATTAAAAAAAAGTCTTGAAGTAGTTTGGAATGTGTGATGCAAAATCAATTAGCACCCCTATTGTAGCACACTTCAGATTCTCATCTTGATGTTCTCCTCAATCAGATGATCACATAAGATATATGTCAAAAGTTTCATACTTTAGTGCAATTAGTAATATTATGTAGGACATGGTTTGTACTCGTATATTAGGGAAGACGCATTTGCGAACTTTAGTGGATTTCACGATATCTAAGAGATACTTTTGAGGCATGTTTAGAATTTGATAAGAGTACAATTGGTTTGAATGATTATGTTGATTTAGATTTATAAAAGATTTGGATAAAAAAAGATCTCTCACAAATTATATCTTTACTATTGGTGATTATGTTGCTAGTTTATTTCGCATTATACAATAACATTATCTGCCAATGAAGCATAATATATAATTGTTACTGAAGTTGTAAAGGAAGTCATCTAGTTGAGAGAATTAGTTGGAGAGCTCAACATGAATGAAGAAGGTACTAGCATATACTGCGATAATCAAAGTGCACTACGCCTTACTAAGGATCATATGCATCATGAAAAGACAAAGCATACTGATGTGAGGTATCATTTTGTTCGAGATGTATTGTAAAATAAGGATATTCAAGTTCAGAAGACCAACACTCATAATAATCCTTTAGACATGATGACAAAGAGCTTACCTTGCTAAGTTTGAATTCTACTCGAACTTGATTGACATTTCACAAAAAAACAAGTTAGGCCAATCTAAGTCATTTGGCAAAGGAGGATATGATAAGTTTTTCTTTTATTTTGAGAATTACGTAAAATTCAAATCAAGGTGAGGATTTGTTGTTGTCTTCAATTATTATACCTTATACTCAAAATTGTGAAAAAAAATATTAGGAAAAAAAATCTATATATAGAGGAATACTTGAGTCGTTAGAATTTATAAAAGAATTATTGTTTGCCCATCTGGTATGAACCTTTATAAATAAGGGTTCAAGTTTATTATAATATACTCTATTTTTTCTTCATAGCGAAACTCTTTGGCGACAATCTGTTTTGTTCGTGGATGTTTTTCTCTTGTTCATATCGATCAAGATGATTTTATCATATTAAAAATTTGTATGTCAATATTTCTTTCTCGCTTTTAATTGTTCTCATTTTTGATCGATTTCTTGTCGCTATATTCTCAACACTTTTATTTGGTGAAATCTCATTGAAAAGAAATGTATAATTCCTAAATAGGTTACTATATTAATTAACCTAAATGTAGGGATGTAAGACTAATCAAAATCAATAGTAGGTAAGGACACCTATTAATATAGATTTTGATGCATAACTAAGCACAGAGAAAGTAAATATTTTGTCTTACTTTCCTCAAAATATATTTATCTCAAAACTTATGTGAATGGAGCAAATGCATTTTAATGGTATCTATGCCATAATAACCATAGTTTTTGTGTTTTCTACTCTCAAACCCTCATTTTGTTGTACTGATCTCTTTTTGATAATTTGTTGCATTTTCGAGGGGATATTTGACATTTTGAATTTCCACTTCTTCAAATGCTTGCTAGCCAGTTCTTCAAGAGTGTAATCATTTTCATATCACCAGTGTTATGTAAATTGTTAATTAGCCATGTCAAATCTTAAAATCATAAATTTTATTAAAAATATACGAAATAATTAAAAATGATTGGAAACATTAGGTTAATAGCATAAGAAATATTTCATATAATTAATTATAGAAAGAAATAAATATAACACAAATGTATCCTATTGGGAAAAAAGAGCATGTCGGGTCATTTTAATGTTGGACGCGTGCAACACACTAAAATTATGCATAATTTTAAATAACAAAAATATTAATAATTTTAATCAGGTTCTACATCCTCTCTAGCATCTATCTTATTTTATTTGGAGCCCAATGAATAATCATAACAATCAGGATCCATATAATCACCCAATCAAGGAACTTTTATTCAGCTAAAGAACAGAAGAAAATATTGGCAAAGAATTCCTTAAAATAGTAAGCTCTAGAAGCAATTAAACGACTTTATAATTAATCTTGAAATTTTCATAATTGACGATTAATTAAATAAGTATTTCATAATAAAATATGTGAAAGGATGTTTTATATATATATATATATTACATATATATATATATATATATATATATATATATATATGCACTTTATAAAATGTTTAAACTCAAATATAAATTTGTACGAATATATCCTTTTTATGTGACCGGACCGAGTTAATTGTATAATAACTAACATCTCACAAAAAAAAAAAAACTATCGGCCGAATGTCGCCATAAACAGTTGGCTCACACAAACGAAATATATAAAAACAGTACCCTGATGTAAAGAACTCTAGTTCATAAATATATATGTTTTGCATGCGTCATTGAGAGTACGTAATGAAACGTGTCCAAGGAGCCAACCAGTGAGAAGAAATTAGGTTATAGTAACTAAAATATTGACTAGAGTTTAATTAACTTTTAATTTCATTTAGAATTTGATAAGTACTGATACATATAAGTGTCGAAATTTATTTTAAAATGTAAACAATTATATAGTTGAATAAAAATATTAATAATATTAATAAGTCATTACAATATTTGTTAAATTAAATATTAATTAAGATACACTTAAAATTATATGATAATAATATTCAAAGGATATGAAAAAAATAAATCAATAATTTTAAAAATAAGCAGGAGCAGAGGAATCATCTTATAAATTATTATTAGTATAATTTTTTTATTTATTAAATATGATATTTAAAATTAACTTATAAATAATTTTAAAATACTTATAAGCTAAACAAATACATCCTTGAACTAATGCCAAGGGTTAATCTATATGAAGATTTTGTAAAATCAACTTATAAATAATTTTAAAATACTTATAAGCGAAGACAAATACGTCCTTGAACTGATTAACATATGCCAAGAGTTAATACCAATTCGCCGTATTCAGTTTCCTATAGTTGTTTAAATGATGGGGACATGTTAAGACTTTTTTTTCTGTGCCTAATATTCCAAAGTTTACTACTTCAATTCGAGTATAAAGATTTAATTAATTGTTTTATTAACTCAGATCTATTTGCATTTGACTTTTTTTCTATGAGATCAATGAACACGCCGCACATAAAATGTGTTGCATGTATGAATTGAATGTGACATAGTATAAAACTATAAATACTATATGAAAAACTAATCATTTAAAAGCGTGAGCATATGCATATATACATGTTCATTATTCATGTTGTGAGGAAAATTAAGGAATGTCAATTACTTGATTGCAGACATATTAATGTAGCTACTTTATATGATTGGTGGTTACATTCTGCATTCGCCTTATAAGTCTGCACTCAAATAGCTTATCAATTTTCCATCTTACATGCACAATATAATATATAAACAATGATCTTTGATATAGAGAAAAAAAAAACGAATGCGTGACAAATACACAGAGAATATGATATGTATAATGACAATTTAGATCAGTAATTACTGAATACCAAAGTTGCATTGAATTAGTTAAAAGTCTTGATTTGGATTAGATGTATATTTCAATTTTTTCTTAGCACCAAAACAAAAGATTTGATAAGATTAAGTTCTTTAATTCGTGTATATATTCTAAGTCTTATATGGCACTAGGTATTTTAATCCTGGTACGAAGCAAAATTTTTAATTTCTTATAGCTCTCATATATTTGAAATGGATTAATTAAGTTATTTTTTTAATTGTTCAAGGGAGAGAATAAGAAGAAGAATTTGTTTAATTTTTGGGAATATAAAAGTGAGGTTGATCATGTTGCTGACCTAAATGAGCCATCAGTGACCTTGTTCCACGCCATTGAATGCTCCACATTATTATGCGCTGCATCTGCGGCCACGGAGGTGGTGGCGGTCGACGACCTACTGCAGTTTGAGACGAAAGGGTCGCTGAAGACATCCAATGACAGCACCTTGTTGATGCAGTTGTTACACTTCCTCGGAGCGCCGTTGAACTCCCTCAAGTAGATGACATCCAAGCCGTCCTTATCGACGACGACGCTCTCCAGCCTCGCAGGTTTCGCTTTCGAACGGAGTAACTGCAGCCGCGAGCTCTTGCTGTTTCTCTCTACGGTCTTCAGCTCCCGCCTCCTGGTGAAGACGGAGTAAAGGACGAAGAAGAGGAGGCCCCAGAGGGCGAAGCTGATGGCGGCAGTGACGACTACAGCCTTCGTTACGTCGGTATCTCTCTTAGTCGGGGGCGGTGGCGCCGATGGCGAGGTAGGTGGCGGCTGAGGTGACGGTGGATGCGGAGATTGCAGAGGCGTCGGAGGGCTAAAGATAGGAGATTGAGTGGAGGGGAAGGAGGTTTCTATGTTGGATGTGGCTGCCAAGGACTTTTGTACCAGCGACGAGAAGAAGAAAGAAGTGAAGAGGAGAGGGAACACAAGTCGAGGCTTCCTGCATGCATGCACGCGTGAACCCATTCTTAGCTTTTGGAGGAGCTCTCCTTAATCTGCTAGCTGCATCACGGCGGTGGCGGCGGCAGCAGGAGAGAGAGAGCGAGAGAGAGAGAGAGAGAGAGAGAGAGAGAGAGAGAGCTTTTGCTGACACCTTCCGAGGGCTGTGTTAGAGTCTCCTTTGGAAAAAAGAAACATAGTTGCTCCACTAAATATAATCAATTGTAACCTCTCAGAGATGCTCGTGTTTATACAATGATTTAAATTTATGGTTTGACTATTTGATCTATAATAAAATACGAAATCATTAGTATCTCATAATTTTATGAACATCTAGGCTGGGTTTTATAATTGAAATCGAAGTCAAAATCGAGTGGGTTCTGACTTTGATTTCATTTGATTCTTCAATCGATGATGACATTTTGAAGAATAGGACGCAAGACTTAAAGTTGAACTCGAATCACGTAACTTGAGGTTTCGACCTCGAGGGTTATGCTGCAATCGGCAATATTAAATGTTGTCTTTTTGGTAACATTCAATGTTGCTCCTCTATTTTTAATTTTGTTTTATTTTTTTACTCAATTTCTACTTTTAAATAATACATTTTAATTTTATATTAACTTAATAATATAATATAGAATTATTTCATTATATTTTTTAATTGATATTTTATAAATTATTTTATTACATTATAGTTTAAGGTTCTTTTATAAGGAAATATTATATCTTATATTTAATTTATAATATAAATTATTTATTATTATAATTTTATTTTTAAAAAATAATTTAGATTTATGCTAACTTAACGATATAATTATTTTCGTAGTAATATTTTATTAATTTAAATTAAGATTAAAATAAATTTTGTAAATTATTTAATTGTGTTATTCACGGGAATAATTTTTATATTACATAAACTTATTTTGTAAGAAATAATTTATTACATTATATTTAATTTATAATATAAATAATTTATTAGTATAATTAATAATTATTCAAACAAAAAAATTATGAAAGCATTATTTTTAAAATAATATTTTGTGAGATTAATTTTACGTTAATTATATTTTAATAATTTTAGTCGATATATTTGTGAAACATAATTTATGATAATATTAATTTATGATATTAATTTTATATTACTTACTATAATTTTTAAATTCAAATAAATTTTATCATTATTAAATATATATTTTATATTTTTGGTTCTTACTTTTTATCCAAACACTCTTAGAACTTATCTATAATCACTACATTTTTAGTTCATCCAAAAACACAATTAGAACTAATCTATTAAATCAAACTATTCATCGAAATCCGGAAATCCTCGGTTCTACTTGCTAAACGCAACCCTAAACAATAGAGTCACCTAAATTAAGTCATCGTCCACGACCCCATCATGTATGAAAAATCTAGATGGGCAGGATCCAATACAAGAGAGACAATTCTCCCTATGATTCTCAATATGCAAGACATATAAACTAATTGATATAACAATCCTTAATAGAATGAATCATAGCATATAAAAAGGTAATATGATAAGGAATCAATATGATATTAATAAAAAATATTATTTAGATACTATAAGGCTAAACAATGAGGAAATTAATTCAAAGCTTATCATGCTATCATCTCTATGCAATAGTCCAAACCAATGAGGAATAATCCTAGGTCGATGCTAAATATTATCTCCTATGCAATGACGCCAATTACAAGGAATATTTCCGGGGCAAAAATAATCTCTGATTTTTGAAAAGGCAACCAATGAGGACTAAGTCCAATACCAATAACCATGATACTGATATCATCACTATACAACACATTCCTTCTTTCTTATTTTGCAAGAAATGCTTTAAGGCTTTGCCTTTCTTTCAATGCAATACTTTCTTTCTATTCATTGTCAATCATTCATTTTGAAAAATATTTTTTTTTCATCAATCATTCATCTTTACTTTCTTTTCGTTCATTATCAATCATTCACCTTTACAATGCTTTCAATGCTATGATCAATGCAATATTTTACCAAGTGAATCATCTTGTTATCTTTGACTTATTTCATTAGTGGCTTTGAGGTGACTTTTAGGGTTGCTTTGAGGTGACTTTCAAAGGGGCTCATGAGCTCTTTGAAGGTTCACCAATAGGCCAGTGGTGATGCACAAAATATAACCAAGCCCACAAGGGAATGCTTAAGAATCCTTTTTGCTACAAGGTGGGGAGAAGACCAAGCAATAGAAATTGGATAACAACTATTCTACCAGCCCCGAACATTGATAACACTATCGCTCCCAAACTTACAATACATGGTCATTTATTTAGTGAATATGATTGACCATTATCTTTCCATACATTAGTCCTTAACAAAATACATAAAATCTATCATCATTCATCATCTTGATTTTACAATAAAATTATAATAAGATATGAATATAGACCAACAGACATGGGCCGTGTTCCGTGATATGTTATGTCCGGTTCCCTTCGTGGAGACATCATCAGCGAGGACCGTGTTGGTTTAAGATATGGACCGTGTATAGTCCATGTGTTAAAAATATATAGATTAACTTGAGAAAAACACGGGCCATGTTAGGATATGACATGGGTCGTGTACTCATCCATGTAAGTAGAATGATAGTTAAACTCCAAATGAATACGAATCATGTTTGAGGGTTGTGTTCGTGAATCCATCTTTCGACATCGGACTTGTTAAAGTTTGGTTGTTCCTAACTGTTGTTCAATCATCTTTACTTATAATACTTCAAAAAGGGGTCGACAAGTTAGGGTAACGTAGACCATGCTCGATTCAACCCCGAGTCGTGTTCCACGATCGACATAATTTTAGGGTTTTACTTCTATGAACGTGGTCCGTGTCCGAGAAGGACACAAACCATGTTCTATATATTCTTCAATTATTTCATTTAAATACTTGGAGGCACGCTCTCCGTATCGGGGCAACAAGGGCCATGTCCGATATTCCTAGGTCATGTGAACGACGCAGCTCTAGGGTTTGTCTCTACGGATGCGACCTGTATCCGAGAAGGATAGATATGTGTATGATCGTCTAGGGCCGCATCTTCTTTGTTTTTTCGGTGAATTAAATCCAATTTTGGCATAGAAAATATCATATGGTTACCTTCGAATAATATTAATATTTAAGAGGCAATGCCATATTTATAATAATAAACTATTCATAATAGGGCAACAGTTTAGTATGAAATTATCTATCAAGAAGCATATCTATGAGAGATCTACATACCTTGTTCGTTGATCTAATTACTGATCTTGTGTCCCTTGATGTTCTTCCTCTTTATCTCATGATCCTCTTCTCCTCTGCTTACATTATGGCTGGTCGTTGCTGCCCTGTCGTTAACATCCTTTGAGATCGAGAGAGAAAGAGGGAGAGAGGGAAGATAAAGAGAAAGAAGAGGGAGGGAGGGAGGGAGCGAGTGAGCGAGAGAGTGAGAGAGAGAGAGAGAGAGAGAGAGAGGAAACCAATGAGGCTTTGAGTTTTATACAGAGGATCCAAGAATTTCAGATGAGTTAAAAACAAAATCAAACTTAAAGTCTAAAGTCCATAAAATCAGGACTTTTAAGTTTTCTCTTCTCATTTTTTTCTTTTCTTTTCTCTTATTAGAGCCGTCTTGTTACATAATAACCTCCTTAAAATTAAATTCGTCCTCAAATTTGGACGCATAGAGTGGAGATCTAATAAAGGTTCACTTCTGATCTTTTATCTCTCAATATCATCCGTCACTACTTAATCATTCTAATAACTTCTAATCACATCACTCCTCTTTATATTCTTAATATATGGAATATCCATTATATATGGATCACTCTTGACTCCAAACAGTTCATGATAAAAAACATTTTTAATATACATCCAACTTGGTAACTCCTTATTGATCATTATAAATTCCAAATGATAATCATAGTGTAACTCCTTATCGATCATTATAAATTCCAAATTATAATCATAGTCTTAAGCTTCAATAATTATTCCCTAAAATTATTGACCATCAATTGACATCTTTACCTTTCATTAAGTTTGTATAAGACACTCAATAAAGTCTTTCTCCCTCTTTCTTTCCTAAATTTACCTCTCATTTATGAGGATTTAAACAATTTAATTCATCTAGAACATAAGGATTCCTCCTATGGTCACCTATACATAATCATTTTTTTTCTTATGATCACTTGATAATCATAACAATAACATTTAATATGATCTTTTACTCCCCGAAGACATTAATCATGTTAAGCTCCTAAAAGATCATAGGTACAATCTTCCTTTACTCTATTAACTGAATTTTTTTACTCAATAAATGAAAAATGTCTGATTGTTAGGTGGTAAATAACCTCCTTAAAATTATTGTTATGCATAATAATCAATTTTTTTACATTTTTTGATCCTTTATTAGGCATAACACCAATCAATATTTCTCTTTCTACACTGAACGTGTGTTTATCACCTATCATTCATGATTGTCCATATTCATCATAATACTAACTAACCTAAGCCTCTTTTATCATATTTGGGAAATATATATTTCCTTAATCCTTTCTCAATCATCTCTATTATGTTATTCATATATCATTCAATCTACCCAATACTAATTAATCCTTACACATTTACATGTGATCATATTCATCTTTGTAGAGAGTCTTAATAGGGTAGATCCTTAGGTAGCATGGGACACATTCTAATTCATCTGAGTATAGGCATCAATGCATAAACCCATACACCTTAATCATAATCCATGTGTGGTATTTTTAATAACATAAAGATCAGTCATAACCTCTAACGTAATGTTAATCTTTGTGACCTAATTCATGATCAAATTTACTTTTAGAATCATTATATCCTTGAACAAACCTCATGATCAATTAAATTCCAGACTCTATTTGAGGTATTGATAATACTATCATCATACACTATAACTCTCTTAAGTCAAATATTGGAAGACATCATTCCTATAAGGGTCAAGCCACCAAGTCCTCATCCAATCATTTTGAATAATCAAATATCTTAGAAACTACACCAACATGAAAAATCCACAAGTGACAACCATTTTAGGTAAAATTTTTTGCCCTATATTTATGTCTTGGTTTATTATATAATTAACATAATCATTTGGCCTTCAAAAATTATGAAATTTATCTTCTACTACTTGTAGGATCTAGATGACACCGGGGGGGGGGGGGGGGGGGGGGGGGGGGGGGG
>LTAE01001407.1:8983-52094 GCA_001647135.1 Pontederia paniculata | reverse complement strand
CATTATCAGTTGCCCTCTTTACATCTTTGGTCGACCGTTTATCCTTCTGCTCCTCATCACATGTATTCTCCCTCTACTGTTGGTCGACCGCTTCATATACTTAGGACGCCCACTACACACATGTAGTTCTTCTGATATAAATTACGCGTGCACTGGTCATCCATTCCTTAAACTCAGGTCGACCACTACTCTGAACTTGAATATATCTTGTTACAGAAATCAGCTCAACAAGTTCATCAGTACAGGCTGAGTTCACTTACAAATTTGTGATCATTCAAAACATTCTCGGGATCCTAGATTCAACAAAGGTGTGAGGCCAGTGCATAGAAGCAAGGTTGATGTGTGGATAACCGGGAGTATTAAGGATTTCATTCAATTTAGACACATTTATTGAGAGTTGTCTACATTTCAAATAGGACTTTATTTTTAGATGGGTGGCATCATAGGTTAAATTTGCATATAATTATTTAACAACATAAGGATAAACTGACTCATCAAGATTAAGGAATTTGAGCCAGTCACATTGCTCAAAAATTTCTTTGAGACCGGGAAGTTGAAGACTTTCCCAATTAATGGAATGTTGTGGTTCAATCATTCTTTGGCCATTATAGAGAATTTGGTATTAGTTCAGGACAGTTTCACTAATGAAACTAGGATGACAGAAGGGTTTTTCCTGTGATTAGGGGATTTCTTGGGTCTTAGATGACTCGACTCTGTCAGGAAGAGGTTTTGGAGCTTGAGAAGAAAGTTCTCCTCTATCTACCCTCTTTTGAGATTGTGGTTGGTTTGGCTGGTCTAAAAGAAGAGTTTATGAAGATGACTCTTCTCTCTGTTTCCTTTCTAAGAATTTTTGTTTCTAGGTCACTCTCTTAGTAGGAAACATGATGCAAGTGACAGAAAAGAAGGGTACTCTAAGGAAAATTAACAAATGCTTGGGTTGCATAGTGATCGAATCGAAGAGACACTATGAGTTAGGAGTTTGAATTCAAAAAAACAAGTACAAGAAAGACTTAGAGTAGTGAGAGAAATCAAAGAGATTTTATCTTGTAAAAAATGAATCAGATTTACAGCACGATATTGACTTGGTTAGAACTTAGAGAGTAAAATATAAAAATCTAGATCAACAATGCACAAAGATGATGTTTTAGGTTTACCTAATTGCTTGAATCCTTGTCTGAGAAGACTTTGACCCCTTTCAGGACACTAAAGAACACGAGAGATTTGAAGTTTGCTCTGAGTGGAAGGAATAGAAGAACACGAAAGGTCACCCTTTGAGAATAATCCAAAGATAGAGACGGTTAAGGATGACCCACTATATATATAGTGTTCGCAACATCGATCGTCGGAGAAAAAATCATAGGTCGACCAAAGTAGTAGGGATTTTGTGTTATGGTCATAATGGTCATCCTATGATATTAATGGACAACCTATGTTCGAACTAGACTTGAGTCCTGATTCAACTTCGATCGTTCGAAGTATAAACACCGGATGTCCGAACTTTCGAATGTCATTATGGTTTTTAAACATAGGTCGTCTTTAGTTTATAGAGTGGTCAACTGAAGCTTGGCACATTTCTTATATTGGTCGCTTGATGATTAACAATGGGCGCCCGATGCTCGAGATCACAAGTGGTACAAATTGCTCTAGTGGTACAAATTGGTCCAAACAAATCAAGATGTATTATTATAGAGGTCTATTAGTAGAAATCTCATTTTTTTTTTTATTTAAAAGATGCTCTATGTTGTTTACCTAATTGACATGAAGAATAAATAATATTTTTCTCAAATTTGGTTTTGGGCAAAACTTTAGCAAGATTATATTTTACTAATTTATGCATGGCCTTATAGTTTAAATGTCCTAGTCTTTTATGTCATAGTTCTATTTCATCATACTTAATATTCAAGCATTTGTGGTTAGGCATATCATCAAATTCGATCACATAAACATTTTGATGCCTAACTTTCATATGAAAAACTTTTTCATTCTCATAGAAGGGGGCTCCTATTCGGCCTGAAGGAGGTGGTTCCTGTTTGGAGAAGAATCAACGGAATTCGTAGCGCTGTTTTTCACCACCTTAAAAAGAAGGCGCCAGCGCTTTAGTAGTGACCCCCGGAACATATCAAGCATTTATTTTGTTCAAATTTAACAATGTAATCCTTAACACAGAGTTGACTAATTCTTAGCAAATTATGTTTTAAATTTTCTACTAACCATACATCTTCTATTACTGCATTGCCAAGTTTTTCAATATTACATTTATCAAGGATTTTCCCTTGGTTGTTATCCCAAAAGGTTACTTTTTCACCTTGTGTTCTTGTTATGCTCAGAAAAATTTCTTCATTCCCGGTCATATGCCTTGAATAGCCACTGTCGAGATACCATCTTGTTGATTTTCCTTTGCTCCTTTTGGTACCCTACAAGAATAACATAAAATTTATATTTTTGGTACCCAAGATACTTTGGGTCCAGAAGTGTTAGTTTTAAAGATTCCCTTAGGAACTCATACTTGTCTAACATTAGTATAGAGACCTATCCTAGTTCTGCATTCAAAACTATAATGACCTAGATAACACAATAGAAGCATGTAACGTTCTTTACATAAGGTTTTCTATAATTATGATAAGCATGGACATTTCGGATGTGAGCATGTGAATGAGATGCAATTCTGTTTGTATGCAGAAATCTAGGTTTGACAAAATTCTTGTTCATATGCAATGGTGTGATATATGAGTAGGAATATACATAGCCACTTTTAAGAGCATGCATATGAGCAGATTTTGTGTTTCTCTTGTACATGAAAGCATAGTTCTTTTGTTCATGTTTAGGTGTAGCATTTCTACTTCTAACACTTGCATTATCCTTTGATGAAAAGATAGTAGTTTTATGAACATGAATCAGCTTAGTATCTATGGCAGTTTTAGCCGTAAGATTCACAATGTTTTCACATTTAGCATTAGAGCTAGTAGGAACAGTCCTAGTTCCATTCATGCAAGAAGAAGTACAAGAAGTTGAGGAACTAGGCAAATTTGGATCAAAAGAATGTGAAGCTTTTACAAATGTAGTTCCTAGAGACAGATGATCACTAAAGGAGTCAAAGTCTAATCCTTTCTTATTTAGAGGACTCTTATGTTGGGACAACATTACATCAAACATTTTTCCACCATAAGAGAATGTTTCGAATTTGTTTTTAATATTAAACAATTCTAATTTCAAGGAATTAATAGTATCAACATGCTTTTTCAAGTTATCATTATTTGCTAACACTTTAGCATTCAAGTCAGAAATTTGCTTTTAAAAATCACTATCATTTTCCTTTAGCTTATTATTTTCTTGAACAAGACTGTCATTTTTCTTTTTCAAGATAGAATATTTTCTAATCATAATATTAAATTCTTTATGCATGTCAAACATAACACCATCCTCACATTAATCTTCATCATTATCACTGCTATCACTATTATCTAAGTGAGGAGAGGATACCTCATCATTTGCTATGAGACACAATAGTGATTTTTCCTCTTTTTCTGAAGATGTTCCTTCAACTTCACTATCTTCATCACTTGAATCATCCAAAGTAACTTTGAGTGCCTTCTTCTTTTTGTAATATGAGGAGCCTTTCTCCATGCTCTTCTTGTTCAAGGTTGGACATTCACTCTTGTAGTGCACAAGCTTGTTGCACTCACAGCACTTGATCTTGGACTTGTCAGTTGGTCACATCTTCTTTGAATCTCTTTTCTTCTTGGAGAGCTTCATGAATTTTCTGAGCTTCTTTCATAGAAAGCCAACTTCTCCTCATTAAAATCTTCATTATCCTCATCAGGTTCCTCTGGCTCATCTTCACTCTCAATCTTCTTGGATTTGAGATCTAAGGCCTTCTTCCTTGAGCTTGCTTCTTCTTTCTCTTCTTCAAGTGACATCTCATAGGTCAGAAGAGATCCTATGAGATCGTCGAAGTCAAGCTTGTTTAGATCATGTTGTCCCTCGACCACAGTCCTCTTCATATGACATTTTGGTGTTAAGGACCTGAGAAACTTCTTAACTTTTTGAGCATTAGATCTTGGGTCGCCCAAAGTGGCTAACTCGTTTATCATATTATTAAAACGAACTAGCATGCTATTCACATATTCATCATGTTTCATTTTAAAGAATCCTATTGGTGGTTTAAGATGTTTAGTTTTGATTCTTTTATTTTTTTTGTTTCTACATGAATAATGACAAAATTTTTTCAGATTTCGTTTGCACTAGAGCAAGAAAAAATTCTATTAAATTTAGTTTGGTCTAGTGCACAATAGAAAACATCCTTAGGTAATTTAATTAGATTCTTGAGAGTAGAATCATACTCACTACTATGTAGAGGAACATGAACATCATTTACTACTACAGTAGGCAAGTCAAACCCATTTTCAATGACATCACAAATGTCACTGTCCATGAAACATACATAGGCTTACAATCTAATCTTCCAGTAAAAGAAATTAGATGCATTAAAAAGGGGATGTCTGGAAGTAGATTGTCCTTCACCTAGGGTAAATATATTCGATATCATTTTAGCTCTAGATTGTTAAGTCTATACGAGATTTATAAGTAGATACAAATTTATGAGCAACCTATGCTCTGATACCAATTGTAGGAACTAGATGGCACCAAGAGGATGGTGAATTGGTGTATTAAAATTGTAACTCTAAATTGTATTATCTAGCGGAAGCAAACATAATTGCAAGTAAAACTAAGTGCAAAGAACGAAACAAACATAACAAGTTTGTTGACGAGGTTCAGGCAAAAATCTTGGCCTACTTCCCCACTTCGGTCTTCTCGAACTCGAGACCTTCGAAGATCACTAGCTTTCCTTCTTCAAGGGCGAAAGCTCCCTTACAACTTTCTTCTCTTTCTAGCTTCAGAGGGCAAGGAGAAAACCTCTTACAATTTGAGTTCAACTCTTGAACACTCAACAACTTCCTTCTTTTCTTGATTCTCACAAGAATGCTCTCAGAAGGAGGAACTAAGGCTTCCCTCTTAAGCTCACAAGTTCTCAAAAATAAAATTGCCAAAGTTAGTTCCCAGACTCTTGGGACTTAGCTTTATACCTTTACAAGACAGTCTAATCTCTCTCACACAATAACTAGCTATTAAAGAAAGTACTATCCTTTTCACCTACTCCTTGGTCGACCGCTTTTTCTCTTTGGGCGACCACTGCTCTAGTGAATTCAATCATTGGTCGTCCATAGTTCTCCTTCAGATGTCCGAAGTCACGGGATTCAGTCTTAGTTCCTTCGCTTAGCTTCCATATGTCGTCCATTGCTTCCCACTAAGCACGTCGGGTGACCCTTTCTTCTTTCAAGTCTTTGCGTCAAGCTCCTTCGGTCATCCACGATTGCATAAGAATTCTTCGGACGACCTTTCTTGACTTGAACACTTTTCTTCAACCATTCTTTGGTCGTCCATTGTTGTTGCTCAGAAACTTCGGACGACCGCTGCTTGGCTCCTGCCTTCGATTGACATCTTCAAGTCTACTTCGGTCGCCCACTGATTTCATTCAGATACTTCAGGCGACCTAACTTTCCTTTGTCAGTTTCCTTCAAGCGTACTTAGGTCGTCCATTGATTTCTCACGAGTCCATCGGGCACTCTTTGCTTTTTCCTCTGACTTGCTTCGGTCGCCCGCTAATTGACCGCTGAATACTTCGGGCGTCCTTTCTTCATCTTCTATAGTTCTTCGATCGTCCACTCATTCCACACTGAGTACTTTGGGCGACCTCTCCTTTTCTTTTGACATACTTCGATCGTCCACTAATTCTACTCAGCTACACCCGACGACCTCTTCTTTTCTTCTGACATTCTTTGGTCGTCCATTGTTTTCACAATGAAGAGTTCAGACGAATTTTCTTGTTCTACTTAAGTGGTTCGATCGTCCACTGATTTCACATAAATATATTGGACGACCTTTCTTGACTTCACTTCTTCTTATGCACTCCTTTGGTCGTCCACTGATTCCATATTGAATACTTCGGATGACCTTTCCTCTTCTACTAAAGTACTTTGATCGTCCACTGATTCCAGACTGAATGCTTCGGACGACCTTTCCTCTTCTACTGAAGTACTTTAGTCGTCCACTGATTTCAGACCGAATGCTTCGGACGACCTTTCTTGACTTCGCTTCAAAACACTTCTACTTTTCTTCATAGGGCGTCTACTTAACTCTGGAGCGCCCGTTCCTTCATTTGTTGTACTGTTGACCTTGAACCTTCGATCGCCCACTAACTTCACTCGTACACATCGGGCGACCTTTCTTCCTCAAGTCTATCTTCGATCATCCAGTCTTAATCTTCGGTCGGTCGTTCAATACTTAGCTTCATATCTTTAGCTCCTTGTTCCTTACATCGCTCGACCTCTTCAAATTCTTAGGATGACCTCTCCATACTTAGGATTTTTTCTCTATTCTTCTCTATACGAGATCGTTCGACCTCAACCTTTGGACGAACTATTATTGACTGAAGCAAAAACCCTATCTTCTTCACACATGAAATCGAAAATCATTAGTATCACTAAGCTTCCTCATCAATTTATGATCATCAAAACAATCTCGAGATTTTAGATTCAACACGCCAGTTGTAAATGGTCCTCTCCTGTGTTGGATCTTCAAAAGTCAGAGGCGCTAAACTCACTATTATCTGGATTGTGGTCGAGCTTTGGAAACCCAAATACGGAATTGAGTTCCCTCAGTGTAAGAGTAAACTCCCGATTGTATATCTGGAATGAGATGGTGGGCACCTCCCATCTAGATCTCTCTCTATGCGGGTTCAATCTGTCAATATGCTTTGCCTCAAAGGAACTGAAGAACTCGTAGGTCAAATTCACATAAGTTGGCCAATGCTTCAATAAAAACTCTCCCATGCCGACCCGACCAAAAAGTGTGATGACATCATTGTAGATTCCAATCGGGTGCATTGTATCAAGGCATGCATACTTAGTGGCAATGACTTGCAGTTGCCCGATCCTCTCATAGAGTCGCTCATGCTCCCAGTCTTTATATTGAAAGTGTACCGGCTTTGGAATCATGGTTGGGTCTGGCATCTGAGTGTGGGCTTCTTCCTCCATTACTTCTAAAGTTTGGCGTCGGGGAGGCATTCTGCAGATGAAAACAATCCGCACTGGAGAGGGAAACGATGTGCGTCGGAGAAGTCAAACACGGTCCACACTACAGGAAAATGGGTTGTGTCAGGTAGTTGTCGAAGCAACTTGTTGCAGTCGTGTGCTTGTTGATGTGGCAGGTGTTAGGTTCCTCTGCACTGCATTGTTGGTCGTGCTGGAGGAGATGCACCCGCGTTGATGAAGGGCGCGCCGGGTTGTGGGAGAAGAAGGGCCGCATCGAGTTCCGTCGGAGTCAGAGATGGTTGAATAAAGTTATATTGAAAGAGCGGGCCACGGCGGTGATGATGATCAGCAGCGTCAGGGAACGCTGCCGGAGTGCCTGCTGCCACGTCTGGTCAGCACGGCATCGAGATCCAAGCACGGCCGGAGTCGCATGGTGGTTTGATGAAGCAGACCACAGTGAACATTGAGATGTGCGGTGGGCGTTGATCTTGGCCGCGGGCAGCGTCGGGTGGGGATTGCACCGGAGAAGAAGAACGGTGTCCGGAAAAGAAGATGTGGTGTTGTTGCAGGGTTGTGAAGAAGGCGCATCGGATCGGACACCATGGCCGTTGTTGCTGAGCATGGCCGGCTGCTGGTTGTGTGCCGTTGGCGAAGGGGGCGTCCGGTGAGAATGCGGGATGTCGACGCGCGCGGCTAGAGTCGATGTAGATCAGTGAGGAAAGAAAAAGCGCGGCTGCTGGGAAGGATGACTGTGTTCCATTTTATAGAAACCTATGGGTCACGATTGGCACGCAAATCGAGGATCGCATGAATCCCGCGACTGAATAGCATGACACTCGTGCCTTGACTAATGTGACAATTCAAGGAAACGGTTCGTGTTTAATAGGACACGGGCCATTTCTCCGTATTAATTGCTTTGACTGTGGTGTTGTTGGTTCGTGACTTGAGATGCTGAATCACACGTGTGCACGAAAATCGAGATGTTGTCTTGCCAAATGTGATCATTCGTTGAATGTTAAATGCTCTGACACCACCGTTTTGACGCGAACAACATGGTCTATGTTCTGTCAAAATTATACTTTATTCCGAACGGATCGTTTCGAGAAACCATCTGGTTCAATGAGTGATGCTTTGCCTTTGTCTTGAGATCTTGGTTTCAGTTGGAGTTGTGTTAGAGTTGGGCTATTTGGTCTCCAAAGTCAGTTTGTTGTTGAAGATGATGCTAATTGTCCATGTTGTGGGCTCCTTTCTCCTTGTGGCGTTGAATGATGAGGTAGGCTGGATGTAATGATTGGGCTATCTGAAGGCGAGCTCCTCCTTCGGACTTGTCCGTTTCCTATGAAATACTCACTAGTCTCCTTCGCACACCACTCCCTCGCCCATGTCATTGGCAGATAATATCTTCGCGGTCTCCATCGTCTTCGGTATGAGTTTTGATGGTAACATTGACATATGATTGTTATTGGGTTCTCCACATGCTTTGCCTTCGAAGATTCGGCCAATTGAGTAGATAGATTTGCAACTTGCTTCTCTAGTTCCTGAATGTTGGCTTGCATTATTTCAAACTTATCTAGAATCTTTGAAGGAGATGGAGGAGGAGGGAGATCATCAATAACTTTCTTGTGATCTTGTAGTTGAGTCAATTTGGTTTCCAGGTCTTTGATAAGTTGATCCTACATGGAAAGTTTTTGTTGAATTGTAGATATGACTTGACCAAACATATCTTCCACTTGACTTTGTTAACTATTTAATGACATCATCAGTCTCTACATTGTGCTGATAAATTTTTGAAATTTGATTATCCATGTTTTGAATATACTCTTCTTGTATGGAGAATTTGGACAGCAATGTGCTCATCATTTGGGTCAACATAGAAAGTGGATTCATCGAAAGGACATCCACTTCATCTTTAATAGATGCACTGTTGTCACTTTATCCATGTTGATTAATTCAACTTGAATTACTTTAGGAGTATCCATTTGCTGGTGGCTGGAAGAGGCTTTTAATGAATCAAGTTGTTTCTGTTCTTGGACTTCAACCTGTTTCAAAGTTTTTTTTCTTTTTCTCAACTTGTAGCTTTGATTGATTGGACTTATGTTTCTTTGCCATGGAGGATAAAGATTTTTATTTCCTGAAAGAATTCAGACGAACTAGCAGTAAAATTGTCTACACGTAAATGGACCTTTATATCTAAGAACATAGTCTGTGTTCGATGTCACGTGGTCCATGTCAGGAAAGACGCGAATCGTGTTGCGTGCATAGAAGACACTTCCTTCAATAATTGCACACACACCAAGACATAATTAGAAAATTTTCAAATTAATCAATGATAAAAAGTTCAGAATTGAAACTCAAAATAGTCTCCGGCGTCGGCGCCAAAAACTTGTGCGACACTAAAAACTCAGCAAGTATACTGGTCACACCAGTAATAAAGAAGTAAGAAGAGTGTCGAACCCACAGGGACTAATGAATTTTAAAATCTAAATTTTATCACGAAATTTGAATAAGTATCTTCAATGAATTTGGAAAAAGAAAACATAAAATGAGATAATAAAAGATGGGAAAGAAAATATAAAAAAATTGATCGACAGATAAGTTGATTGGGATTAGGATTCTATCTCCGCACAACTATCTCTTGTACCAAATGAGTCAGAAACGACTTATAAAAGCACAAAAAATGGACCGAGACGGCAAAGATCACGATCCGCGTTCAGGGATGAAATGTGTGGAAAACGGCCGATGAAAATGAGGCAACAAAACGTGAGAAAACGGTTTGTGTCGCGTCTGAAACGGGTCGTGATAATTACCTATTTAGTCATATTTTCCAGTGTATATTAAGCATAGTTTACATACATTTCATTAGCATAATCATGCATATTTCATATTTTATTTATTTTATTTTACTTAATGAATCAGCATCTACATAATGTGTATTTTCTATATGTGCAGGGGTTGTTGGATGCATGGCGGAGGAAGGATCAAAGAATTAAGGAAAAAAATGTTTCTTCATGGGTCGTGATATCTGTCACGGGCCGTGACAACACAGGAGATAGCCTCATTCACGGCCGTGACGTCGGGCCATGACAATACTTGATAATTTCCCCTTCGGTCACGGGCCGTGATATATACATGTGGTCTACACGGCTTCGGTCACGGCCGTGACACTTCTATCACGGGCCGTGACAACTCCCTGGAGATGGGTCATTTGGTCACAGCCGTGACACCTCTGTCACGGGCCATGACAACGCCCAGAGTATGCCATCGTTCGGTCACGGCCGTGACAGTTTGCGGAAATTTGTATTAAAATGTATTTTTAAGGAATTTTTGGACGGTTCTGATCTCCTATCAACCCTATTCTACTCCTGAATAAATTCTATCATCCCAAGGACTCTCCATCCTTATAAATAACACCCAAAACCCTAGAGAAAAGGAGGCTTGGAGCCTGGGATAACTTAAAGAAGGAGACGAAGTGTTGTAGGATTGACGATCGTCAAGAAACCCAAGGTGTAATCATTTTGTGTTATTTTATTTGTAATTATTCATGTATCTTCTCCTATCTATACAGAGGATGAACTCCCATATTTTATATTTATTTTCTTTGGAGGATTATTCTTGTAAAAAGGGAAACTAAGAAACCCTAGATTTTTTTAATATTAATTTAAGTTATTTTTCAATCTCATGTGCATGCTTTGTTGGATTATTCTGAAATGTTTTCTTGATTTATGATTTATGAATGAGTTATCATCTTGGATAAGAATGATTTATTTGTAAGGCATTGGATCTAGGAAATATATTTATTCTTTATACATTGCATGTCACATCTGATGTCATCCTGGATAGGAATGTTGGATGTGAGATCTGTTGAATTGTCATCCTGGATAGGAACGATCTTCAGTCTAGGTTTTACAACTTAATGCATTTCAGAACCCTAATAAGAGAGTTGTCATCCTGGATAGGAACGATTATCTTATTAGATTTGATTTAGTAGATGCATCCTGGATATGACATCTAAATTTGAGTAAAACCTAATTCTCTTGAGAAAGATTAAAAACCTAAATTAATTTATTAAAACTCAGATTTATCTTATTTATTCATCCAAGTCTAGTGCTCAAGTCATCATTCTGACACTTAATTGCTAAATCTTTATCATTATTTAATCTTTATTTTAATAATCAATAAATTTTTCAAAACCAATGTACCCCTCTCATTAAAATATTATGTTAGATATTGATAAAATAAATTCCTTGTAGGATCGATACTCAACTCACCGTTGAAGTATTACTTGATACGACTAGGGAACTTGCTAGCAATTTTATATACATAATTAACATGCATCAGGTTGTGTCTTGGCAAGAGAAAACATGGCTCGTATAGATGGGAGAGAACACGGTCAAGTCAGCTAAGATCACAACCGCATTATCCTCCGAAATCAATATTAAATTCAGAAAATGGATCGTGTAGACGAACACGGTCGAGTCAGCTAAGATCACGACTACGTTATCCTTCGTTCCAAAACATGGAGAAAACACAATTGAGTCGGCTAAGATCACGACCGCATTTCTCTCTAATTAAAATATTCAAAAATACATGGAAAAAATGGATTCCCAAACGGGCTTAGAGGAGAAAACGACTCGCGTTGATCAAACACGGTCCGTGTTATATCTACTGGAAAATATATTCAGAGTTAAACACGATTAACTACAGATTAATCATGATTAATTTAGAGTAAAATACTAACAATATCTTTTGATTAATGTTAATAACATACTCAATAAACATGAAGAATATAAAATTTCAGATACAAGATTAATCCAAGAGAATAACAAGGTTCAAAGAATGGTTATCCCTAAACACAAAATGATTCTAAGCATAAAAAGTAAGAATATAGAACAAACAAAATATGCAGAATCATGTCATCTTCTAGATTTTCGATCTAGTTTCTTCTCCTCCAATGTTAGCTTCTCAACTCTTCAGAGATCTGTAGAAATATGAGGAGTCTCTGATTTTTGTTGTCCTCTCAGAGATGTCTTCTATGGTTGTATGAAGGCCTATTTATATGTAAAAACTCGGAGCTGAACATGGAATCAGATGGCTGGGAAGAGTCTTGAATGAATACGACTTGATATGAGCCTTCAGATCAGACGAATCGACGTGTATGAGAGACAACACAAATCTTTTTGAGCAAACACAACCCATTTTCTATCGAGTTTGAGCAGAACACGACTTCGAGCGTGTTTAGTGTTGCTCTGTGATGATGACACGTGGCAACATCTGGGTGAGCATTTTGAGTGGAATACAACGTGAACACAAATAGCTTTTGAACAACGTGGAACACGATTTGTTTGATGTTGAACATGGACCATTTTGAAACTAAGATGGCGCGGTTCTCACAGCTCGATGAACGGCCCGTTTTTGCTTCATTATTTTAGGGCGGATTATATTTGCCACAAATTGAGGTAATTTGCTCTGAAAATAATCATAAAGAACATTTAGGTAGAATCTGACTCATAAATGAAAAATCAACAAAAGTAAATAAAACAATGTATGAATTAATGTAAAACACTAGGAAAATAATATAAAATAGATGCGTACAATATGTATATCTTTGCTCGCATCAAGAGTCACCTGAGACATCAGGAACTCAAGAAGATAAAGCCAATATGGAAAGAGAACTAGCAGCTCAAGGGCCTAGATGCTTGAAAAAAACTTATTCTCTTGTGGCCAATAGAGTTGGAGCTTCAAGGGTTTCACTTATGGCCGATTTGAACTTCAGCTTGCCTTAGTGATTATGATCCAACAAGATCAATTTGGAGGGTTAGCCACTGAAGATCCAACTCAACATTTGTATTACTTCAAAGAGTTACATGGTACTCGACAGTTCAATACATCCATATATGAACCTATATATATAAGACTTTTTCCTTTTCCATTGATAGGGAAATCTAAGCTATGGTGGAAAACCTTGAAACTTGGAGAAGCAGTAAATTGGAACACATTAGTACAAACTTCCTAGAAGAGTTCTTTCCTCCAAGTAAAATAACTCACATAAGGAATGAGACTTACAATTTCAGCCAGCGAGATATGGAGAATTTGTATGAGGCATCGCAAAGGTTCCAAAGCCTAGTTGCATCTTGTCCTTGCCATGGATACGAAAGATGGCAACTACTTGACACTTTCACTCATGGTTGAATTACTCAACCTCTATTGCCCTATATAATGTAGTAGAAGGAGTCTTTGCCACCACTAGTATAGATGAGGCTTACAGGATAATCGAAAAGTTAGCAAAGAACTACCATTATCTTAGACATGAGAGATCCAGGAAGCCCATGAAGAAGAAGCCAACTGAAGAAGAAGAATCCTTGTCATCTAAAGTTGAAGAAGTTGTACAACAAGCAAAAACAATTAACCTAACTTTCCAAATCAACATGTGACATTTGTGGAAACCTTGGTCACACAACTAAATCTTGTAGCCTATTGACTCAGTACTGAAAGAACCAATTTGATCAAGTAAATGCCTTTGGGAACTTTACCCCAAAGCCTCCTTTTGAGAAGTACACACGAAAACAAGAACCCTTCATTTTTTTTCATACGGGAACAATCACTATCAAAATGCCCCAGCTCACGACCCACCAATTCATCATTTAATGTTACACCTAGACCAAATTCAAAACCTCCTAAGCTTAAGTTGGAAGAGATGATACAAGAACTGATGAGACAACAAGAAAAGATGAACACAAAAATTGGGTAGCTAGCCACACACAACATATTGCTGAAAAATCAAATTGCACTTTAAGCCAATTATGCAGCAAGACCACACACCTTATCAGATAGTTAGAACCAAATCCAAGAGAACGAGTTCAAGCTGTGACCATGAGAAGTGGAAAAATTTTGTCAAGAAGAGAACCAGATGAATTGACCACATCTGAACTAGATCATTCTGAAGAATAGCATGTTCATCAACTACCTAAAAGTATTAACCATCCAGAACCAAATTTGCATAATTGAAGGTCAGCTCAGGTTGAGAAACCAATCAGCTATTAGAAGCCCTTACATCAGGCATTATCCTTCCCCCAAAGGATGGTAAAAGCCCATGAGGAACAACAATTCGGTAGATTCATTTAAATATTGAAGAGACTCCAAGTCAGCATTCCCTTTGTAGAACCTCTCCATGAGATGTTATCTTATGCTAAATTCTTGAAAAATATCTATCTAAGAAGAGAATATTTGATATCAAGGAGATAGTGACACTAACTGAGAATGCTAGTGTAGTCATTTTTAATAAATTGCCACCCAAATTGAAGGATCTTGATAGTTTTTTCATACCATGTGTGATTGGGCACCAAGTTATGTGATTTGGGAGCCAGTGTTAGTGTAATACCCTCTTCCATGTGTGACAAGCTCAACACAGGATGATCAAAGCCCACCAACATGATCCTACAACTAGTTGATAGATCAATTAAACACCCAAGAAGCATTCTTAAAGATGTTCCAATCAGAGTTGGAAATTTCTTCATTCCTATAGACTTTGTTGTTTTGGATATGGAGGAGGACTCTAACCCTCTTCTAATACTTGGAAGATATTTCCTTGCAATTGTTGGTGTTGTTATTGATGTGAAAAATGACAAACTATCATTCCAAATTGGTGATGGAAAAATAGAGTTAACATGTCTCGAATCATAAAGAGGCTAGTTGGAGAAGTAAATTGTGAATATTATGATCTTATTGAAGAAGTTGTACAAGAGATTTCAGCTGTGACACATGTATAAGAGTCTGACCAAATCCTAGAAGATTGTGAAGATTATGGGCCACTGCTTGTAGAGGTGGATCAACAATTACTAAAGGAGGGAGATAAAAATAGACTCGAGATGTGAAATCAGTTATCAGTCACACCCAATGAAATCAGTTATCACAACACTGAAGGCTAAATCTGACAAAAAACCAAATAGGCAAATACATTAGCCACAACAACCCAAACTCAACCTACACCTCAAGTTGAGTTAAAGCCTCTTTTGTCTACATTGAAATATGAGTTCCTCGGACCAGACTCCACCTACGCCATTATTGTCAGCTCAGCCCTTTCTAATGACCAACTAACCCAACTGTTGTAAGCGGTGACAACCTACAAGAAGGCTATTGGGTATTCAATCAATGATATCAAAGGAATTAGCTCATCACTTTGTATGCTTAAAATCTCGCTGGAAGATAATCACAAGCCATCCATAGAAGGGCACCGGAGACTCAACCCGAACCTCAAGGAGGTGGTAAAGAAATAAGTGTTAAAACTGCTCAATGCCAGATTGATATTTCCAATTTACAATAGTAAGTGGGTCAGCCAATTCAAGTAAATCCAAAGAAAGGAGGAACAATTGTCATTGAAAATGAGAAAGGAGAATTGATGCCTAGTCGAGTAACCATGGGCTGGAGAATGTGTGTCTATTGTAGGAAGTTAAACAAGACGATAAAAGATCACTTTCCATTGTCATTCATCATAACGATTAGCCAAGCACAAGTATTTCTACTATTTGAATCATTATTCCCATGATTTTTACAGATACTGATCTACCCTGTGGATCAAGAGAAAACAACTTTTACCTGCTCATACGGGACATTCGTTTATAGGTGTCATTTTGCTTGTGCAATGCACCGGCAACTTTTCAAAGGTATATGATTCTAGTTTTCCGGATTTCGTTGAAGATATAATAGAAGTATTTATGGATGACTTTCCAGTGTATGAATAGTCTTTCGAAGATTGTTTGCCCAACTTGAAGCGAGTCTTGTAGAGATGTGAAGAAGAGAACCTAGTGTTGAATTAGGAGAAATAATGTTTTATGATGATCCAAGTAATGGTTCTAGGATACATCATCTTGAGAAAAGGAATTGAAGTCGGCAAGGCCAAAGTAGAGGTAATTGAGAAGTTGTCATCGCCAATGAATGTAAAAGTTGGCCATGTCGATTTCTATCAGAGATTTATAAGAGATTTTTCAAAAAATGCTAAGTCTATGACAGATCTATTGCACAAGGAAACTGAGTTTGATTTTGATAGTCATTATGTGGATGCCTTCAATAAGATAAAAACAACGCTTATCTTTGCTCCCATTCTACAAGCACCTGATTGGAATCTTCCCTTTGACATAATGTGCGATACTAGTGACCATGTAGTTGGAGCTATTCTAGGACAAAAAAAGGATAGGTGCAACATTGTGATTTACTATGCTAGCAGAACCTTAGACTCAGGCCAACAAAATTATACCACCAATAAGAAAGAGATGTTAGCTACCGTGTATGTGATTGATAAGTGCAGGCCTTACTAGGTAGAATCCAAAGTGATAGTGTACATGGATACATGGTTCAGAAGCACCTAATGCAAAAGAAGGAGTTCAAGCCTCGGCTAATAAGATGGGGTTTTCTACTTGAAGCATTCGACTTAGAGATCCGAGACAAGAAAGGAGCAGAAAACTTGGTGGTTGATCATCTATCGAGACTACCAGAGTCACAGGAGAATCACTCCCTACCCATCAATGAAGATATTCTCGGTGATTTTCCCTTCGCCATCATCAATAGCAATCCACCATGGTACATTGATACCAAAACTTTTTAGCCTCTGAATATCTTTCACTAGAAATATCTTGATAGGGAGAGAAGAAGCTATTCAATGAACTGAAAAAATATTATTGGAATGATCTGATGCTATTCAATAGATGCTCCAATGGACAATTCAGAAGATGTGTACTAGAATTTGAAGCTAATAGGATTATAGAAAATATCATAGCTCAACATATGGAGGGTATAGAGGAATCCGAAGAGCAAGCACCAAGATACTAAAAGTTGGTATGTTTAGGGATGTGAATGCTTATGTGCGAAGTTGTGACAGTTGTTAGAGAAAGGAAAAATTTTCAGAAGGAATGAGATGCCACAAAGCGGAATTCTTGAAGTCGAGCTTTTAGATGTTTGGAGAATCGACTACATGGGATTATTCCCAATATTTGGCAGATTCAAATACATATTAGTTGTTGTTGGTATCAAAATGGAGAAAGGCGATCCTGATAATCAATTGTGATTCAATCTCAATTTGGAAGCTTTTTGGAAAGGTTATATTTCCACGATTTTGAATACCCAAGACTATCATTAGTATTAGAGGGAAACATTTTGCAAAGAGACAGTTTGAGAACATGCTTAAGAAATATGGGATTCACCATATAGTGTCGATGACTTATCATCCCCAAACGAGCGACCAAGTTGAGGACTCAAATAGGCAAATAAAGACAATATTGGAGAAGATCGTTTCAAAGTCTCAGAAGGATTGGTCTACAAAATTGGATGAAGCCTTGTGGGTGTGCATGATAGCTTATAAGACATCCTTTGGGATCACATCTTACGAGCTCATATAAAGAAAGCCATGCCACTAATTACCTATTGAAATGGAATACAAGACGTATTGAGCCATCAAGTTGCTGAATTTAGACATGACGAATGGCTAAAGATAATCGGAACAACTTGTTGAGCTTGAAGAGTTACAACTGCAAGCCTATGAGAAGGCCAGGATTTACAAAGAGAGGACGAAGTCTTGGCATGAAACCCGAATAGTAAGTAAATTGATTGAAGCTGGAAGCGAAGTACTTCTCTTCAACTCAAGCTAAGACTATTCCCGAGGAAGCTCAAGTCAAGTTGGATAGGCCCATTCATTGTTCATAAATTATTTGACAATGGAGCAGTAGAATTACTATATGAAAAAGGACATATTTTTAAAGTGAATGGTCAATGTTTGAAGTAATATAAATCTGGTATAGAGGTTCCGAGAGAAGAGTGAATCGTCTTACACCCAGATGAAGGACAAATAACTTGAACACATGGGCATGGTCTAGTCAAGGATAGTAAATAGTGACGCTTACTGGGAAGCAACCGAGACTAACAACCTAATGATATTTTCTTTTTCACGGTTTTGTTTTGATTTCAAGTCATCTCATATACAAAATTGTGATACAAACGATGCAAGGATGTGAATAAATTGGGAGACGTGTCCAACATTGAGTGGGAGATTGTAATTTTTCCCGTCATTCACAATCCTACCTATTACTAAAGAAAACTGCCTTAGGACTCTCTCTCTCTCTCTCTCTCTCTCTCTCTCTCTCTCTCTCTCTCTCTCTCTCTCTCTCTCTCTCTCTCCACGTGTCACTTTAGTCATGATGTCTTTTCATCAAGTTATGCCCTAAAAATTTTCGCCGCTAGTTACACATTTGCAGACAAAAAATGCTCGACGATAATGATGGCTATAAGAGGTCAAGCAGCATGGAAGACGTGGAGAATGAAGCCAAAAGGGAAGGAAGGAACACCCATCGTTGATCCCCTAGTTGTTGACACTGAAGCACTACCTACTACGCTAGCAGAACCACCCTCGCATCTCGTTCTCAAAGTTAGACCACTAAAAATGGTTCTCCAAACCATCTCATCAAGAAAGATGGTGACGAGAAGACTAGCACAGCCAACAACCACACATCATCCATTGACATTGACTACTAATGAAGCTCCAACCATACAAGCACTACTTGCCTGCAAGCTTACACGCAGCTCCCGATAAGCGCCAGCAGCGCCACCAACATCGCCTGGACAACCGACAACATGAAATAAGTTATCACGAAGAAGGCGACCAGAGTAATCATAGCTAAGGACAAGATCTTAAGCCAGGAGAAATGCCACCCTTCTTCGACAAACCCTAAGCCGACGACGACCATATAAGCGCCACCGAACATAAAACCTACATTAATCTCTGCTATGACCCATGTTGTGAAGAAGAAATAAAAAACTATAGACCCATCAATAGCAAGGGATATGAAGAAGAAGAAAGTCCCAACAACGAAGGCAACAATCACATAGTCATCATCCGCCACGGAGTCCGAAGATGAGGAACCTCTGGTTGTTAGAGAACAAAAGAAACAATAGCAGGCCGAGCAATCTTTGTAACATACTACTGCAGAATGATCGGAAGTACCTACAAAACCATTTGTTCCTACCCAAAACCTGAAGAAACCAATCTTAAAACTTCCTCGGAAGCTGAAGGTTGCACCATCACAGCCCAAAGAGAAGAAGCGATCACAACACCCTTCTGAAGAAGAATAGGAGGACGAGGACCTCTAGACCTTGATTATGAAACAAAGAAAGCGCGACAAGGCTGTGACGAAACGCGAACCTATTGTGATGCATACGCAAGTGGAACACAAGCCCAGTCAGCTGTGGAAGCATCTATAGAAGATCATGCATCAGCCACCTCAGTACCAATACAACCAACCACTACTGAAGAACTAGTGAAAGTCACACCCCCATAACAAGAAGAAACCTAGCGCCAGGAACCACCATGCACCTAGAAGAGCCAGTAGTCACACCAATACAATCAGAAGAAGCAACTGAGGTAGAAGATGGTGAGCCCGAGCCCTCCGACACCACCAGAAGCTTACGAGCAATCAGTTGAAATCCCAGACCAAGAAGACCAAGAGGAGCACCTCCATTGACCATAGCATATCAAAATCAGATATGAACAGCAAAAGACATTTTATGAAAAGTTGAAGGCTAAAGAACTCTTTACCACGTGATACCTTGACATCGAATCCTTGTCGACCCTAGGTTACTAGAAGACCTATAAAAGCAACTCAAGAAAATGGTTGTCGATAAGTTCTTTCTGAGTTCCTGGTTGACTTATGACTATATTGCTATTGAATTTTTGAGCTCCTTGGAAATAGAGGACATGTAATAAGAAATCAACCTACGATTCTGCTTGTTCAACATAGAGTTCTATTGGAGCTTCGATGACTTATACAGTGTTTATGGTTTCCCAACGAAGACTATGCAGAGAAAGAGCATGAGATATAAAGTCGTCGAAGTCTGGAAATGGGTGACAGGGGGAACATGCTAGTTATCCATCAAACCAAGTCTTCCTTCCTCCAGAATCCTATGATACAGTACTTCCAGAAGGTCTTAGCCAATACTCTCTTTGGTCGATACAACACAAAAGGCAACATACGAGAAGTTGAATTGTATCTGATATGGGGGCTACTGAAAGGCAAAAGAGTAAATATCGAATGCATGTTTCTTGAGTACGTCTCTCGGCTCGCCCATGTAGAAAAAGGATCCATCGTGGTCTTATTTACCCCGATAGTGGAGAGATGCCGGCTAGAATTATCTGAACTACGAGTGAAAAGGGGGACGACTAAGTTGGACATGTCAATCATGTTGAGTATGAAAATAATTTCTATAAGGAACAACACCTACGTTCTAGTATATAAAAGGAATGAGACATCTAGGGAGTTGCCAAATCCAGACCTCACAAATATTAGTAATGGAAAGAATTTGACCCTTTTCATCCTTGAACATAGTGCACCCCACGCCATCGCAGCAGTACCCACATAAGGAGAACCCAGTCAACCCCTATCCCTAGTACTACTAATGAAAAACACTCCACAAATATCCTGGCTGAACTACTTACGGAGCAATGCAAGCAAACTACCCTTCTGGAGACTATCACCATCCAAAACGTGGACCTGAAGAAGAGACCCACTAGCTTCGTGAAGACCTTTTGGACAAGCTGGCCAAGCAACATGAAGAACCGGAGCCTAAGACAGAACAAAGCTCTAGGACGAATCCTCTTCATCATGAACATCAATCTCCTGACTTAGCTTCAACATTGAGGACAATGTTATGGTTAATACCCAAGAGGTCATGATATGATCACCTTTTCACTCTCATTTATGTTCTCATACTATGTAGTTTTGTAGTACATGTAGTTAGCATGTTTATGATCTTGTATGTTTGCGCTCTGTTTTACCATCGCATCCCTAGACATTATTTCGTTGTCACAACCCCACTCATCGAGACTTCAATTCTATTACCATATTGGTCACACCCCTACTCCTCCTGCACTTGTATGAGTACAACCTTAATACTTGCCTTCTTTATCTTCAACTTATGAATTAAGGCAAGATGAAAGTTCGAGTCGTGCGATAGTTTTAGGCCTTAATTTGAACACTACAACTTGACATATGAATGATTTGACTATCCATGCTTAGAAATCAAAGCTTTGCACCAACCTGCCACCTATCACAACCCCTCCTTAGACTTAGGAATTATGGATTAATTTATACTTGTGCAATTGACCCACATAAGAGCATGAATTGAAAAGTTCCTTGCCTACTTTCCTAATCTCTAGGAGTGCTTTTACACTTTTCCAAATAACTAGTCCTTTGACCTTCCACTTGAAAAGCTCAAATATGCCATTTTTGGCACTCCAAGCACCTACCCGAGTATTCTAGGAAGAAAGGTATGGACAATGCCACGGAATATGATCCTTCTCACCTCCAATAACTACTGCTCTGACCTTTCATTTGGAAAGGTCAAGAGTGTGTCTTTTTCTCGACACTCTTAGCATCCTCATCAAGTATCCTAGAAGAAAACGTGAGGATATGCTAAGGAAAATATCTATTTTTTTTATTCACACCCATGCAGATGATTATAAAAAAAGGGAAGAAAGAAAAGAAAGAAGGACAAGGAAGGAAACTTATGATATATGCTCTGAGAAAAAAATAGGAAAAGGGAGATTTCTAGAATTTCTAGTAGAGGAATTCCTATGCCTAATAGGAGGTTGTGACATCTGGGTAGCGAGGTTGTGATCCTATATTGCATTCAGCTCAAGCTTTAGTGGTTCCTGAGTAAGGTATTGTCAAGCCAAGTTTATATCTCGTTCCTTTTGATGTCTTCACATTTGAAAAATCAAAAGCGTTAATCTTAATTCATTTGCTTGAGAACAAGCAAAGGTTCAAGTCCAGAGATATTTTAGTGATGCACCGGGTGCATATTATTTGGCCTTCATAGTTGTAATTAACATTATTTTCACGTCTTCTTTTGAACCAAAATCTCAACTTTAGGCCCATTTTCCTTTTCTTTAGTAAGCATGCCCTTGTCATATTCAAGTTCTGTCAATTTGTGTAATTAGAACTAGTTGATGTTTCTTTGTGGTATTATTTTGCGGCATTTGACAAGGAAGAAGTCTTAACACCCTCACTCAAAGAGGTGTCACAACCCAACATATAAATCCGTCAGACGTCAAAACCACTAAAAACACAGAGAATCAAGACAACTTATGGTTGGTTAGAGTGAATCAGAGAGAATAATTTCAATTCGAATAGAAGGGGACATGTGTCGACACGAGGTAGAGATGATAAAAGGGCTAAAGAAAGAGGACAGGGCATCACCTTATGGAGGTTTAGAGCATTGCATTGAGCAGATTCGAAGGGCGTAGAGGAGGAAGTTGCAGAGAGCATGACGATGAGAATTTCTGAATTTTTCACTTTTATTCTAATGATTATGATGTGTAACTAATAGGATAATTCTAGAGTTAGTATTACGGGATGGTGGATAAGATCGCATTTTGACTTTGTTCTTGTTGAAATATTTAAGATTTTGTCTATGAACTTGTTTGATACGTTCTCATTTCATGAACTTATCTAATCTGTGAAGAATTTTTTGGTTTGATAGTAATTGGGTTCGAACTGATCAGTTATTTCTGATTATATTTCTTATTTTCGCACTTGATTCTATTGGATGATACGCCTTGACCGTGGGGTGTTCATGATTTATGATGTCGTTGGCTTTGTTTCGTGTTCCTATTTGCCTTCAAATGTTCTTACACCTTAGTAACCGTGAGAAACTTATTTGCTTTTCTTAAGGCTTAGATTAATTAGAAGACAACACATCTTCTTTTGATCACATATGATCCGGTAGTGAGCTCCATCATCTATTCTACAGACTTATGATGCATGAGTCGTATGTTAAGTGACCCTCGGCCAGGAGTAGCCGCTGGATCCATCATATGTAGGTTCTGAGTTTTTTTCTCACTTTTCGATGTCGATTAGCTAGGAAATGGTGATTAATAAATATTATATTTCCTAACAAAGACCAATCCAACTTAACCCCAAAGTTTCTCGTACTATTATTTATTGTTACTCTTTTGAGTTGTGTCATTTTCATTTCATTTCTAAAATCTTTTAAAAGTATAAGAATTAGTTAATTGATACTACTTCATCTTTAGTAATTTTAATTATTCTTTCTAAAATTAATTGTGAGGTTAGATTATAGTATTTATTCTCTATAGTTGTTTTATTTTCATTGTGAATTCCATACCTAAAAAGAATTGATCTCTCAACTTTCTATTTAGAAATTGGCCATACTACACACACTGAGCTTGTGCGCCCAAACAAAACTGCCTGCGACTAGTGGAAGTTTGCTTGCTATTGTACCCCACCTCAGCCATCTTGCCTCCTCTCTCCCAAATCTACCGGCAAGCCCATTATCATCCAAGCGGTGCGCAAGGCTGAGTGGATGGAGGCGCGAGAGCCCCCACCATTGACGCAGCCCCTGCAGCAAAGATCATCGGGTGCACGGGGTTTCTGCCAGCGACCATGAGGACTTACGCCATTATCGTGGAGGCCAACTAAGGTCACGAGCTGAGAGCTCGATGCCTTCCGGCAAGGCCATCTTCAACGTTTGCCAACAGTGTCGCCAGGAGGAGTTGAGAAAGATAAGAACAAAGTCAGAAAGGGCAAAACCAGAGGAGGGCGGCGCCGGAGCAAAGGCCAATGGAAGAGTGGCGAAGCCAGAGGCGGTGGAACTCGAACGGCGTAGTGGCATAGTGGAGCAGAGGCGGAGCAGGGTTGACCGGTGAAGTGAGACAAAACATGGTGAAAAATGTATTAGTGCGACAGGGAGGTTGAAAATTAACAGTAATTTATTTTGAATAAGTGGGTGAATCCAAAAATAATGAAGTAAATTTGGCTTTTGCGAATTTATATAATTACTTTTCTTAGAAAAACAATAAGCTCGTAGCTTCTTTTTTTTTCTTCCAACGGAATCTTAGGCTTCCAGGCACCAAAATGATTCCCAAACAGCCCTTTTTTTTATTTGAACAATCTATGAAAATAACCTCTGGATCGGGCCAAATGAAAAGGGAACAATGCATGCCATCCAAGCAGGCCCAAATAGTTGTTTGATAATAGTGTGACTGAATCTTTTTTCCTTGAGTAAAGAAGTTTGACGGAGATAATAATGATGGTAATAAACAAACGAACAATATTTCGGTTCATTTATTTTTCCTGTAATTAATTAAAATGGATTTAAATTTATTAAAATGAGAGCAAATGATTTTACACTTCCCTTCTATATATTAACCTTCTTTCTCTTTCTCTTTCCTCTCCATTCTATATCCAAATATACCCTTAGAAATCTTCTTCAGCACACGTAATACAAGTGTGAAGTTTACAAAGTCCATGGCTTCGTTTACGAATAAATTTGCCCACTTGTTTGTTTTAGCAGGAAATTCACATATCAATCTTACTGGTTTAGTTTTGCTTTCAGGGATAAATTTACACAAGCAGCGTATATAAGCAATTAATACTCGCCATAATTGCCTAAGTTCATGTTCTACTCATGAATCATATGTACACGCTCTGCACCATACCACCTTTTGATATATGTTCTTACGAATAATCTTTTAGCTCTAGGACTTGCCAAATTGCAGTATGGTAATAAAAACAGAAAGTTGAGACGTGTGAGGAGGCTCTTCCTCCTGGTCCTGGGCTCTGCTTCCAAAACAGGGGGATGGTGACTGGCATAGCCAGGGTTACATCATGTGCCAAACTTGTGTACGTAACTCTTCAACTGTAGCTCGATCCTGTCATGTTCACAGCACAACCATGTTCTTGCTTTAGAGCAATTTAGCATAACTGCAAACATAGCGTTTTACCTTGTAATAACTCCCATCTAATTTGGCACTACGTTTCCAATCTCCCTATGTTAATTTGTCTTAACCATCATATATAGTACCTACAATATCTTCATACTGGCCAAAAAGAAACCACATATTTGTTTTCCCAGCCACAACAGCCTTGATCTTTCACCGATATCACAATCAGAGCATCATTTCCTCCATAAATACACAGCAACTTTGAATCACATCTCTGTGCAAGACAGACACCCTCGAGAATGTCTTCTACTCCTTCCCTCCAGTGGCTCAGCCTCGTTGGTACCATCTGGCTCCAGACCATTAATGGAGCCAACTCCGACTTCCCCATCTACTCTTCTGAGCTCAAGGACCTCAAGCACATCTCTCAGATGGGTATCAACTTCCTTGCCTTCGCCTCCGATGCCGGAAAGCTCCTCGGCTGGTTCTCCGGCATCGCCGCCAACTACCTCCCTCTCTGGCTGGTTGCGTTCGTGGGTGCCACTTTCGGACTTGTAGGTTACGGTTTGCAGTTCATTTTTCTTGACAGTTCTCATCTCTCGTATTTTCCCATCTTCATCCTCACTGCTCTCGCCGGGAATGGCATATGTTGGATCAACACTGCCTGCTACCTCACCTGCATGAAGAACTTCCAATCCGACAGCAGAGTTGCCGTCGGCCTGTCTACGAGCTACGTCGGCTTAAGCGCCAAAGTGTACACGGTCCTGGCTGCAGCAATGTTCAGCCAGAAATCCGAACACGGAGCCAAAAGCTATCTCCTCCTAAATGCCGTCGCGCCCATGCTGGTCGCAATGGTCGCTGCACCGTTCCTCCGGCCGGCTGTCCCGGCGCCAAAGAAAAGGCGATCGGGCGTCACCTTCGTCGTGATGTTCGTCATCACCCTGGCGACAGGAGTTTGCGCCGTGCTGGGAAGCATCAACGCGCGTGCATTAAAGTGGTTCTCGCTCAGGAAAAACGCGATGAGCCTGTCAGTGCTGCTGGCCGCCCCGTTGCTGATCCCGGCGGCCCTTAGAATTAAAGAAGACGTAGACGGCGCATTGTGCAACAAGGAGACCAACAAGATCCATGATGTCGGCTTAGAAGAGATTGAGGGTGGGGTTGATCATGAAGGCTCTCCGGTGAAGCAATCACAAGTAGCTCTTGAAGAAGAAGAAGAGTTGACGGCAGAGCAAGTTGGAGGTCTTCGAATGCTGAAGAAGGTGGACTTCTGGTTATACTTCTTCAGCTACATGTTTAGCGCAACGCTCGGCTTCGTCTACTTGAACAACCTCGGACAGATTGCAGAGTCCCGCGGACTCGAAGAGATTTCAACCCTGGTCTCCTTGTCTTCCTCCTTCGGCTTCTTCGGACGTCTCATGCCCTTCCTCCTGGACTACTTTGTTTCAGGGTACGTACAAAGCTTTCATTCCTCCTCGTACGCATGGCCACCGTGACTTTTCCTTCTTGGTTGTAGTTGTCAACGTGAAGCAAAAAAGTTAACTTTTTTCTTCTTTGGTTCATATGTACAGAAAAAATAATAGGATATCAAGGCCGGCGTCCATGGCCAGCTTGATGGCTCCAATGGCGGGGGCATTCTTCACACTCGTCCACCCTAGCAAGCTGTCCTTGTACATGAGCACCGCCATCATAGGGGCGTGCACGGGGGCGATCACGTCCATCGCCGTGTCCGCGACCACCGAGCTGTTCGGCGCCGAACATTTCAGCGTGAACCACAACATCGTGGTCACAAACATCCCCATTGGCTCCTTCATCTTCGGCTTCTTCGCGGCCCTCGTATACCAAAGACGAGCGGGCAGAGCTGGGAAGAGCGGTCATAGCTGCATTGGTGGAGGGTGCTACGAGCAAACCTTCATTACATGGGGATGCCTCTGCGCCTTGGGAACTCTTCTCTGTACACTTCTTTACGTGAGAATACGCAAATCTCGCTAATATTAACTACGACCATGGTATTAACCCTAGTAGTACATATAATTCTTGACCTCCTGGACTGCACTGGTCATGTAGATTCATGTACATGTGCAACAACAACTATTTTGAGTTGTTCTCGTCAAGGTCATATGCATGCAACATATATCAAACCTTAGCAGGTTTTTTTACATTATATCAAAGAGAATGTAATACTGTCAATTGGCGGGAAGATGTTCTTTTGTGTAACAAATATAATTCCCAACTATTCAGACAAATTTGATATTTTTTTAAATTTTTTGTAACAAGTATGAGATATCTATTTGAGAATACAATCAAAGTTAATGGAAATTTTGTAACAAAAAGTTTTGGCGTTGGTGCAGGTGACAAACAATCAATGGAAAAGAAAGAAAATAATATATAAAATAAATTAGTCAAAATGCATTAACTATTAAGCTTCTGAGTTCTTAATACAATTCACATAACAAAGGCAATGGAGAGTTTCCTATTAAACACGTCATATTTGTTCAATTAAGAGCTCAGCTAAGTGTATATCATAAATGGCCACAGATTACAACGAACTGGTATCATCATTAGATAGAGGAAGGAGACAGAGAAATAAATGAAAGGACCTCTTTCTACAGAAAAAAAGATGATATTGAAAGGGAAAACTTTTTTCGTTATTCAACTTAAATTACTTTTTTAGCTGGAAGAAAAAAATTAATGTTATTCTCTCCTCCATTTTTTTTTATATCTTCCAGTTCAATTTTATGTGGACGACTCATTTCTCCCAATAACGTCACGGCCATTAATGTGTTTGTGGCGTTCACAGACACTATGTAGACTCCACCCATTAGCATGGAATGTACTATTAATTTCTCATATGTGACGACCATATGATGTAGGCATGACAGGCCTGATTAATTAGGGAGGATCAATTTTTGCCACACATCTCATCAATTGAAATCAGGATCCAGGAGTAGCTTGATTTAAAAAGTACTTTTGCATTGCCTGGTAAATGTAACAAAGGTAAAAGATGTATCTCACAAATTGTGTACATTATTTTATGTGATTCTTTCTTTTTGGTTTGATATTTATAAATTCTTTTGTTTTCTTTTCTGTTATAACTCTAGTACAATGAAAAGTAAATTCAAGACCCCTTAATTTATCCATGTACCGAGTCGGGGATCTCTTTTGAATTGTGTATTTAGTGGGTTAAAATAAGGACAAAAGAACTCCTAAAATTTCATTTCAATTTAGGCCCTGTCTCATGCTAACTATTTAATTTCAACGTATTTCACTAATATGTTGAAATTAAAACAAAATATTATAAAAAATTTATTTGATGCAATCTCTATTCTCTTTCTTGTTTACAATTAATGTATTTGAAGACATATATTTTTACTATGAAAAAAATAGAATAAGACACTTTTAAAAATATTTTGACATATTTTTAAAAAATATTTTGACATATTTTTAAAAAATATTGAGAAAATTTATAAAGTATCCGGACAACCAAAAAATATTAATATAAAGTAAATTAGACAATATATGTATTAACTATTAAGCTTCCGAGCTTTGAATACAATTCACATAAGAAAAGCAACGTAGAGCCTTCTATTAAACACGTCATATTTATTTCTTTTACTGTGAATTAAGATCTCGGCTAAGTTTATATCATTAATGGCCACATATCACAACAAACTGGTTCTATAAGTAGATAGAGGAAGGAGACAAATAGAAATAAATGAAAGGTCCTCTCTCCATGAAAAAAAATATTTTTTTGAACCCTTTCTCAACTATTGTGCAAAATTTAATATAACCTTAAACTATAAAATCGAACAAAAATATATCTATTTTTTTTAGTCAGACACATTAATCCATTCATTATCTTTTATTTAGTATATCATTAAATTTAATTATTTTTAATTAATTAGATGTTTCTTTTACCATAAAAAATTAATAGTAAAAAAATTTAATTTATACCTTCATTTTCGTTTTGAGATGATTCGCTTCTTACCCACCGATGATCATACCATCGACTTAATTTGAATATGAGACTATTAGAATTTAAATGTTTGGGTACGAATTAAAGTGGCGTTCTAGATATGTATCACAATGACATATCTATATCGATGTTGGAGTGGATCATAAGTTCTTGTTGTACCCAATTCCTTCAATTAAGATCACTAAGTTAGGCCCCTTACCTGAAATGAGCTCACGCCGATTGAGCCTGTTATAAATGCTGTCCAACACAACACAGCAGTCATAGTGGTTGCTCAAATGACTTAAGAACACAATGACACAAAACCTCAAATGATAGCCAATGAAGATAATTGTGTTCCCTTCTTAGCACTGTACAATGATCTCCTTTTTCAAGTGTAGCCCGTCACCCACCCCAACAGATTATAGTTGAGCATTTCCCCAAATAACATCCAATGTACCATTAATGCTTTTGTGGCGTTCACAGAGAATGTATTTATAGAGCCCCCACGCATTTGCATGAAATGTACTATTAATTTGTGATAGGTGTCGACCTTTTGATGTAGGCATGACCGGCCTAATTATTAGGAGCATAAATTTCTGCTATATAGCTTATCGAATGAAACAAGAGATTGTTAGTGACTTATATCTTAACTGATAAGGCCATTCAATTTCGGTGTAGTAAGATTTTTCGTTTGCCATATAAGGATTTGGATTATTCTATATTCTATATTTTTCTCTTAACTAAAAAGAGAAGTTTATCTTCGTTCGAAAGCATAGTCCAAGGATGAATCTACTATAAATGTTTGTTCGCTCTCTTTCGCTTGATATGTATAGATAAATGGATCATTCATTATTATTTTTATTATTTTCTTTTCTATCACAATTCATGATAGATTAGAAAGGTGCACTAAGCAATCAATAATTGGCACAATTGATTAGTAAAAATATGTCATATGAAAAAAAGAGATTAATAGTTCTAAGTTCGAATCTTACAAGACCATGTTGATCAGGGCAACCTTCATTGTATCCATCTGAACAGGTGCTAGTAATTGCACCGATGAGTTCCAATTGAAAAAAAATTGCACTGAACACAATACAATCAGTTCGTGACCTATGAACTTCCATTTCACCGTAAGTTTATTTAGTTATTAGGCTGAGTTTAGTAAAGCTATGTCCCAAAGCTACTTATAAATAAAGCTTATTGTGGGATTTGTGGAGAAAAGAAAGATTTTCTTATTGTGGAAGAAGACAAAGAGATGATGGTGAACCATAGATATTTTTCTAGAGAAGATAGATAAAACTTTTATCACAAACACATCTAATAACAGAAACTAAGCTCGGCTTTCATAAGATCAACAATTCTACTTTTGTGTCAAACGCACCCTTTTTCTTTGCAGCATGGCACAGCATCTAATGTGCAATATATTTTTCATCAAATAAATTTAACAGAGAAAGATACAAAAGTTTCACTAATAAGAATTAACTTAGGACCTTTTATTTATTTTATTGGATCGAGATGCACTTAGGGGGAAAATTTGGTGTTTACAATCACTATTGAGATCCAATTCAATATGTACTCAATCAAAATGCGTAGATCAGTCTCACGTCTGTTTCGCGATTACATGGGGCTTGCACTGTTTTGCTGATACGGTCGTCCATTTCACTCTGGAAATATGTATTTGGTGGGCTCATGCGAGATAACGAACTCAAAGTTTTCATTTCAATTTTATCCTTCATATTATCTTCATTCTAATTTTTTTCTATATAAAAAAAGAGAAACTCATGGTAGTGCGAGTTCTTGATTTGTATGGATCCCTAAATTTCTTGTTCAGTAACGGCTGCATCTCTATATATTTATTGATATTCTTGTAAGGAGACCTCATTGATTTGTCCTATGGATGAATCAGTTGCATGGAAATAACTCGTGCCATGCATGCTTCTATTTAAAAAAAAAAACATAATAATGATGACTTTTGTTGCTTACTACATTAAAAAATCAGTTGTCATCGGTCTGAACTTTTTTATTGAAATAAAAACATTCTTAAAAAGATCGAATTTAGACAATCAATAATTTCTTTTAAAGAAATTATTAAGTTTGATGTCAAAATATTATGTGGATAAGTGAACGTATATGAAAAATATTCAGATATAATTGAATCTAAGTAGCTTTATTTTTTTTTAATATAAGGAATGCATTTGAGAGTAATGATCACGATATCCACGCGCAAAAAAAAATCAATTAGTGTGTCAAAATCTTCCGTGCCAAATGTGAGTTAATAGGTCTTATATATATTTTTCTCGAATTTTTTGGACAACGTTCGTTATTACTTAAAGTTATTTATTATATATGCTAAAGAAATTTATCAAAAACACTCGAAATAACTATATTATTATTTTGAAGTTTTAAAATTTTGTGGACAATGTTAGCTTTCACAATAAATATAATCATTTCCAATGATCCAATATATTGCAAGTCCACTTTTAAACGTTATTAAAAGTCTCCTAAGTTATAACTAACGGAGAATGTGAAAAATAAAAAAAAAATATATGAAGTCGTTTGACATGGGCTCAACGCATTCATTAAGGTCCTGTTTGGATCATAATGGAAATAAAACATGAGTTGAAAAATTTTCATAGGATTACATTTTCTAAAAAAAAATTCTTTACATATTATTTTTTATTGAACTATATTCATACTATCGTTTGGATTGACTAATGAATGACAATTTGTCAACATAAATATAGACTCAAAATAAGATTAAATAAAATTCAAATGATCAAATTCAAATTCAAATATATCAAATATGACAGTTATATATATGGTCAAAAGATCAAATATTGTATACACCGTCAAATATGGAAGGAGGTGATGAGCAATAAAAGAGACAATAAGAAAGGGAAAAAAATAACACTCCAAGCTCATTTTTTTTCTCATTGGAAACACTCTAATTCCTAAGGGTAATATCTCTTCATTTTTAGTATCCAAACAGCTATTTTGATAAATTTTCTATTATAGAAAATAAATCATTAGAATGAGCTTTTTCATAGGATATGAAGGTATCCAAACATGCCCTAATCCTTAAAAGAGTACCGAAAAAACGTTTGCTTTTAGCCATATATTGGTTGTTAATGTAATTTTTTATAGCACTTAAACTTAATATATGTAATTAGGCATAATATGCATATAAAAACCATTACATTGTTTGGAATCTATAACTTATTTAAAAATATATAATAAAGCATGTATATTATACTTTTATGAAAGTTCCATGCAATTAATGTCTATAACAATGATATATTTTATGATGGAACTTGCAAAATATATTTTATCGACGTAAACTTAGTCACTGAATAATAAGTTTTTTAAAAATCTATACCGACTTACTGAGTATAATCATCAACAATTAATCTTGCTTTGTGTTTATCAAGTGTACCATCTGATCAGTACTTTCTTTGAAAACTCATTTACACCATACGAATTGTCTATTTACTAGCAAATCACAAAGTGCTCATACTTCGTGCCAATTAATTGAGTCAATTTTATTTTTTATGGCAATCGTCCATAATTCTGACTCAAATGAAGTCATCGCTTTTTAATTCTTTATATCAACATTGACAGAGTAACGAAGTCCCGCACTCATACAAAATATAATTATCCAAGTGTGCGTGTATCATCTAGAGCCCTTGGTGTCCGTTATACTCGTGGAAATAATGAGATCCTCCATATCCTCCAAAGGTGTCTCATTATTCTATATATCTTTATCTTTCACACCTCGATTTTTTATTCAATCTATCTTCTTCAGAGTCTATTTGACTATTGATAATAATAGTCAGAGGCTCAGTGTCATATTCACCATGTTGTTCGTTGTTTACATTCTCAAGAACAAGAGCATGTCGACTCTCTACAAGACCTTTTTCATCATGGAAGAATTTACATCATTTGAAAGTTTCACTATATCTGATAAACTTTTACATGATCGTCCCAACTTGGAATCAATACGTGCACTTTACAACCCCATTTTAGGATATAGCCTAACTCAAGTTTCCTACCATTTCAAATATTGAATGGCAGTATTTCAACGGGCTCAACATAAATTTTATTTTTGTATGTAACTCACGATCAAGATTGTTTCATCTCAAAAATCCTTTGGGAGATCAAAATGGAATAACATGCATCCCATTGCATACAACAATATTTTAAGTTTCCTTTTTTTCACACCATTCTATGGTGGCATATAGGGCATATTAGTTTGTCTACTTATCCCTTTCTGAATGTAGTAATTCACGAGTTCTTGGAAGATTTATTCTCCTCCTTTATTAGTACTTAAGCACTTAAATTACCTAATTAATTTTGTTTCTACTTTTATCTCATATTTCTTAAACATGTCAAAGTCTTCGATTTTCATTTCTAGGAGATAGACAAAAGTAAATCTTGAATAATCATCAAGATGATGAAATATTCTTTGCTTCTATTTGTATGGACACATATAGGGCCACAAAAATTAAAATAAACTAACTCTAGCAATTGCTTTGACTTTATTCCCCTCCATAATTCCTTCAGTCATTTTTTCGATCAAATAACGCTCACAAGACAATGTCCTGATACCAATTACGTTAGGTATCAAGTTCATTTTGTTTATTTATTCCATTTTGAAATTTTCTAGGCGTTCTAATCTATCATGTCATAGATCATAATCACATGCATAACACAAAACACTCAAAAGTTACTTTCGTTGGTTCACTGATTATATTTAGATATAATAGGTTATACTCAAGAACAATCTTTCCTTTAGTCATAAATTTATCATTCTTTTTTATGGTTATACGATCTTTATAGAAGCATATTTCAAATCTCTTCTTCAGAAGAGATATGATGTTTTCGACAAATTCTAGAAAATCATGAACTATCATTATGTTGTTTTCTAGATTCAACCAATATTTTCCAATACCTTCAAGATTCAGATAGGTTTTGTTCCCCATAAAAATTCTTTATTTTACGTTCTTCAGTTGATTGAGTTTAGTCAAGTTATTATTGGTTGTGTTATATGGCGGGTCACTCCAAAATCAATCTACCATTCATCTATGTTTGTCACTGCAACATTGCAGTTGATGACCCTAATAAATTTAGGCTTGTTGGGTCCCTACTTATGTGAACCCGTGCTTTTTTATTCTTCTAGGCACTATTCTGGCTTGGTGATGCATGCATTTTATAATATATTTTAGAGCTTGCATTAGGCATTATTCTGAGTCAATTTCACATAGCATGCATCCATTTTCCATCTTTATTTGTTTATATTTGTTCAAGTCCAGAATCTACTCCTATTTGGTGTTCTTGTGTAGGAAATCACTTGGAAAGGCCAAAGGAAGACTAAAGTGATTTAAAACTGCATAGGAACATTGTTACGAAGGAGAAACCAATTTTCAGAAGCCATCACGGGCTGTGACAGATGACTCAATACTAGTTGCAGCAAAACTCATAACGAGCCATAAAGAGCGCATCACGACCATCACAAAGCGTTGCAACATCCAACTCAAGAGTTACGGGTCGTGATATCATATTACGAGCCGTTATGAAGGCTATCACGCCCGCAACGTGCATATCATGGCGTCGACAGAAGCAGTAGATTACAAGTTCACAATCTTTACGAGTTGTGATCTCTACTTACGTGCCGTAAGAAGCAGAATTGAAGAGCAGAGCTATCCTGAGCCCGAGTTACAGTTTGTGACATTGCATAATGGGTTGTGACGACTTCAGGAATCTTGAAGACCTACACTTATGGGCCATGACATCCCGTCACGGGTTGTTTGATGAAGTTACATAGATTCGCAGTTTCAAGATTACGAGATGATTTGACGATCATGAAGTTTGGAATTTGATTGAAGACTTTAAAGATTGGACTCTATCATATTTCTGAGGATTTGAATAAGTTTTATTGGACTCTCAACATCGCCGTTGATGGAAAGGCAGAATTGATCCAAGGGTCTACACCATCCAACCCTAAGGAAATCCTAGGTATAAAATATCTCGTCGTTAACCTGAGGAGGCTATGCTAGGCGAGGACGAAAAGGCTAGGGATAAGAAGAAGATAGAAGAGAAGAAAGAGTCGTTAACTTGTGCCTTGAAGCTAGAGAACGAAGATTATTTCGAAGGACTGTTGTGGAGTCAAGATCATCATCCGCAAGGAGTTTTTCATCGTCTTTTCAACATCCAGAGGAGTATCTCTTGTTCCATATTTTGTTGGGACGAAACTTTTCTATAATATGAGATAGTTTATTCTGACTATTTTCTATTTAGTTTATATGTTTTGAGATTATTGCTACTGCAAAATTTATATAGCTTTCGAGACTTTTCATTGAATTGATCCATCATGAACATGCGAAATCTGAGTTTGAACAATTGATCATTAATTGTGTAGTGTGGTCAATATATTTACAATTTGTGTCCTGCGATTCTGACTCGTTAAGGGTGTATTCGTTTGTGGTTTGTAAGTCAACCCGTTAAGGGTGATTTAATAGTCTAGGAAAATATCTTATTGTGTCTTGTGTTATCTTCCTGTGGATAGACCATTAAGGGGTATTTTTTGGATTGTTTGATACAAGATAGTTGAGTTACCCATTAAGGGAATTCATAATTTAGGTTTGCATAAACTGAAGATTCAATATTGATTTTTCTCTCATATTCGATTGTTGTGCAAGGTTCTGAGACTTTTCATTGAATTGAGATTATTTCTACTGCAAGATAGTTGATATTATTGCTACTCAGATTTCGCATGTTCATGAGGGATCAATTCAATGAAAAGTCTCGAAAGCTATATAAATTTTGCAGTAGCAATAATCTCAAAACATATAAACTAAATAGAATATGAGAGAAAAATTGATCATTAATTGTGTAGTGTGGTCAATATATTTACAATTTGTGTCCTGCGATTTTGACTCGTTAAGGGTGTTTTCGTTTGTGGTTTGTAAGTCAACCCGTTAAGGGTGATTTAATAGTCTAGGAAAATATCTTATTGTGTCTTGTGTTATCTTCCTGTGGATAGACCATTAAGGGGTATTTTTTGGATTGTTTGATACAAGATAGTTGAGTTACCCTTTAAGGGAATTCATAATTTAGGTTTGCATAAACTGAAGATTCAATATTGATTTTTCTCTCATATTCGATTGTTGTGCAAGGTTCTGAAGTACGCATTTTGAGTTTAGTATTGTACAAGCCCTAGTTATCATCCCTATATTATTACTATTATTATTTATATTTATATAGTATTAGTTTTCTGAAACATTCATCCTGAAATCAAGGTTATCTCCTATTAGCCCAAAAATCTGATTAGTTAGTTCTATAATTCCTCATGGGATCGGCAACTATACTCTTTCACTTTATTACTTGTTCGACTAGTGCACTTGCTAGCATCTGATTTGCCTGTGTCAGCATTTTTTCGCATCACTTGGCTTCTTTAGTGTAGGACGATTGGCCTTGAAATGACTATATTTCTCGCAAGAAAGATAAGTTTGACACTTAGGTTTCCATTTTAGCCCTTTGAATTGCTTCTTGTTGAAATCAAGGCTCTTACCATAGTGTATTGTGTGATCTTTTTGTCTGTCTCTTCAACTTTGAAGGCGTTTGTCGTCTTTTTATTTCTGACCATGTCCTGCTCTGTGGCCTACTGTGCTAAAAGATTTGTCACCGACTTTATCCTCCCGCTAAGTTGCAAAGTCATGATAGCCATGTCGAATGAGGGTGGCAAGTTGTTGAAAACAGTTGACACTACAGTGGCTAAGTCCTTCGTCATGATAATTATTTTATTTACATGATTTATGACATTACCACCATCTTTCAATTTACAAGTATTATACTTATGTAAAAGTAGTTGTATGTTCGATTTATTTTTCTAATCATACATTCCTTTAATAGTCATTCATAAATCATGTGCATTCTCATAAATCTCTAAAAGTTCTTGAGAACAATTGACACCTATAGCAGGTCTGGTAGAGTAGCCATTACAATGGCCAAATTCTTAGCCATGATAATTTTTTTATTTACATGGTCTATGACATTATTATCGTCTTTCATTTTTCAAGTATTATATTATGTAGTACATCGGCTCATTTTTATAATCATATTTTTCTTTAATAGTCATGTACAAATCATGTGCATTCTCATGAGTCTCATAAATCACAGTGAGATCATCTTATATATGTATTAACACGAAAGATCTAGTTCTTCTGTCCTTTATCTCCTACTATTCAAATGCAGTATTCTCCTCGTCAGTTGCATTCTTGGGCAATTCTTGAGCATCATATCAATAATGGACTCTAGAGGATCATACATGAGTTCATATTGAATCTTTTGACACCATATCTCGTAAATGGTGTCATTCAAGTGCTTCATCTTGTCCGGCTCAGAAGCAATGAGTTTGTGCATCATTGTTAACAATAATTTTGTAATTGTCACATTTTACAAGATGAAAATTGTTGGACAGTGATTCAAAATTTAAATGGGACTAATAATTAATAATTTTTTGGTGTGAATTAGAAATTCAAAATTGATGGCTTAAAACCTATAATATTTTTTTGGAATTAATGGATTTTCAAAATAAATTATAAAACTTAAAATTTCAAATTATTTAGACGCCAAATAATATCTTAGGATATTTGTCCAGATCAATTAATACCATATATATATATATATATATATATATATATTATATAGGATTAAATATTTTGAAAAGATAATTTGGAGTTTTATTTTGAAAAAGAAGAAAAAATAAATTTGACCAAGAAGAAACAAATCTAATAATTAATAAGGTGGTGAACAACTTGAAATTTAACTCAACGACCACAATTTAATGGATGTAACCAATATTTTTTACGATACAAATATTACACATATACACACGATAAAAGTACACAAACTTTTTTTTCATATATCATATGCTTGTACATTTGTCAGCATGATGCATGAGTGACCTCATAATTAATTAATTAATTGGACATTATCCGCAAAATAGAGGCATGTGCATGGGCCTTTCTAGCTTAAAAATAAAATTGTCTCCTTCCTTAGGGACCGAAGGCAAGATGCTCAGTTTGTGGTTACTTAGTGTGCGTTAAACTAGAGGACGACGTGTACGGTGCTGACAAATCTATGTGTTCAAACTTATAGCGACCTATTAATCATACATTTAACAAATATGAGATCTTTCATATTTATCTATACTGATCTATGAATTATGTTATGTAACTTTTTAACATGATTCATTATACAGTGTAATCAGAGAATCATTTGCAAGGAATACAAAATAGAATTAGATAATTAACAAATGTATGTGTTAGATAATTAATTAAAAGTTGAGGGTAACATATTTACAATGGTTCGATCAAAAATTTGTTTGTTTGGTTGGAGAAAGGAACCCGATTGTAAATTAGTTGCACCCATCAAAATCACATTTGTGACCCATGGAATGTGACGAGGTCGCAGTGCAATCTCCTCCGCAACATAAATAGGGTTCATATCACTTCCCAACTTCCTTCCTTTGGCACACTCCACCCGCGACGTGTGTATCATTTCATTCTCATGGGGTGCGAGTCTACATCACTATGAGCTTGCTCGGTGCAACCGTACAAATTATGGCTTTTTAATCACTTATGATAGTTTGGCAGTATATATATTATGCAAACCCAATGAAGATTTTTTTTATTTACATATATCACTTTTAATGCTAGTGGTTGAGATGCAATTTGACTGCTAAATGACCTAATTATTCATGTCACGTATATCTCAATCGGAAAAAGAAATATAGTTCACATAATCCTTAAACGATTGATATCGCACTATTCGTTTGCAAAATATATATTTTTTCTTCTTTCACAAAATGAAGTACGCCTCATTTCTCAAACAATAGACACCAAGAAATTATGAACTAATATCCAAGAAGGAAAAAAATTATGGCACCATAACATGGAAAGTGACATATAAGTATCATAAGGTTGCAAGGAGTCCACGTTAATTTGGTTGGCTCATGGCCTCATGCACTTGATTAAAACTTGAAATAGCACGCAACGCCAAGTATTTGCTCCGATATGCAACAAATAAAGAGTAAGGGAAATATATCGATCGATCGTGCATATAACAATGAGAGGAATTAATGTGAAACGTATGCATAATTGCCCAACAAAGAATTAGGAAGAATCTTCATTAAGTAATTGATCTACTTGGTTTGGCTTGCGTGACAAGAAGATTTTATGGTGCCAATTGGAAGATTACAATTAATTAGTTGATACAAATGATATTAATTTGTCACCGTAAGACGATCATGGCAAGCTGAAAGGCACTCACAACTAACGTCGAGTTTGGTGCACTGAGCCCAAAAAGTTATGGCCGAGAAATCATTTCATGTAATTGGTAACGAGAGAAAAAAAAATCCACCTAATTGCGATCTATAAAAGAGCACATCTTAAATATTCAATATAACATCAACGATAAATTTTAAAGTTCATAAAAAAAATTGACTTATCAAATTCATGGTTGATTTGATATTGAAAAATTAGCATTAAAGTATTAAATATTTTGTAGGTGCATAAATAGGGAAGGGTAGCGCATGTGATATGATCTTCTTTCCTCGAGTAAAAAAGTGGGGCGCAAATAGTACTAGAAAGAAAAGTAAAGGAACATTAAAAAGCAAAAAGCTAGAACTAATTAATTTAGAGTATAATAAATTAAGTTGTAACACTTTCAAAATTAGACTTTATCACCTAATAAAATCATGATTACAGAGACGCTACCACGCAATATCATTACATTTGATTTGACCATTTGACTGATCAACCCTAGGGCTACATCATATAAATACTATATTTTTAAAACTAAACATATGTGACATATAAAAAATACTAATAAGTCTATTACATCAATTTCAAAAGAAGACTAAAATTTATCAATATATCATAACAAATTACTAAATGATAGAGTTCAACATCCTCTCTATTACATAGAAAACTTCACACTGGACCAGTGACACATTAACCAGAATCCTATGTCATGTGCAGATTGACCATCACAGACTCCATCATCATCATCATCAACCATCATTCCTACTTAGCAGTTTGTGTTGCCTGCAAAATTAGAATTAGCAGGGAAGATAAAATCTCTCGTAAGCAATGACGCTCAATATGTATAAGATCATAATAACGAATAATAATCCGGGATAATTAACAATTTATTTTTTTCTATCTCAATTAATAATTTATCAATGTCATTTTATTCTGCTGTCTTTCTTCATTTCAATCAATCATTTCAATCAATCATTTCCTATCAATTTCTTTCAATCAATCAATTTTCAATTATTAGTACATGAAGATTCCAGCGATCCGGGGCCGATATGGCTAGTTAAGCCATGGGTCAACCCGAGACCCATCAATAACAACTAAACTCAGAGAGAGAACCAATAACCCTCAAGTGATTAAAGCCTACTCTCTCTCTATCAATAACCAAGAACACCAATAATCCTTATAGGATTAAATCATATCCTTATTCAATAACTCAGAACACCTATAACTCTTATAGGATTAAAGCATATTCTTAATAACAATTGAGAAAACACCAATAACTCTTATAGGATTAAAGTCTGTCCTCCAAGTCCGTCGGGGCCTTCCTCTTCATGCATCAATTTCAATCACAATCATTTACATATTTTACCTTATAGAGAGAGAACCAATAACCCTCAAGTGATTAAAGCCTACTCTCTCTCTATCAATAACCAAGAACACCAATAATCCTTATAGGATTAAATCATATCCTTATTCAATAACTCAGAACACCTATAACTCTTATAGGATTAAAGCATATTCTTAATAACAATTGAGAAAACACCAATAACTCTTATAGGATTAAAGTCTGTCCTCCAAGTCCGTCGGGGCCTTCCTCTTCATGCATCAATTTCAATCACAATCATTTACATATTTTACCTTATTATAATTTTCAGCTAGGTTAACGTTTAGATACCTAAATCTACACTGCTCATCAATTCATAATCAATCAATCAGTACAATCACATCATCATAAAAGTAGACAACATTTTCATATCTTCATAAGACAACACGACATGTTAGGGTTAGGGTTTTGCATGTCAATTATTATATCAATATCTTCATCAAACTTCTCACAACCCGTGAAATACTGTTCAAGGTCGTGACCAATGGCTTCATGGCCTGTGATGTGCATATCACGGCCGTGATGACCTTCATATCGTCCTTCACGGCCCGTGATGAACCATCACGGCCCGTGAAATTCGTCGTAAACCCAGTTCACAGGCGTGATCGACGATTGCACGTGTTGTTCCTATTCTTCACGGCCCGTGACCATTTCTCACGGCCCGTGAGGTCTTCACGGACTGCTTTCATCACGACCCATAATCTTTCATAACGGCCCGTAAATCTCTGGTCGTGAAGTCGGTGTCGGCGCTCCATGTTCCTCGAATCTTTACGGCATCCTTCACAGGCATCACGCTCGACAGCAGCATCTTCACGGGCGAGAACCATCACAGCACAACATCTTCACAGGCGTGAATCAACCATCATAGCCTGTAATCTTCGATTGACGATCGCGCGTCCAGACCGTATGCAGCGTCACGAGCGTAAAGCATCATCACGACCCGCGCTTCTCGGTTCACGACCCGTGAAGTTGATCTCACGACCCATGACAGTCTCATCACGACCCGTGAAAACCTATCACGGGCCGTGACAGAACACGACGGTTGTTGTCCGCTCGGCCATTACATTGTCGTCACGGCCATGAAACTCACTCTCACGACCGTGATGACGCAGAATCATATTAATGTCGAATTATTATTTCTAGGGTTAGAGATTTATCATTCTAAACATCATTTTATTTATGATTATCTAGCATGAACCCTAACATGCAGATTATTTAACATGAACATATTTAAAGATTCATCTATTTACATACAGAAAGTCTTAGTTACGATCATAATTATGTACCTTGCAATTATCTTCTATATGTCTCACGCCTTGGATTATCTCTCTCGTTTCGTGCGTTGTCCTCTGCGTCACCTCCTGCTGACACCAATCCCGAGGTTGAAGTTTGAGAGAAGAAAAGAGAGAAAATGAGAAGATAGGGGAGAGTTCACCTGACTGATAGGGCAAAATTTTAGGCTTAGGGGAATTATTTTCTTGTGGTTAGGAGTTTATATATGTGAGGGATTAGGATTTTAGTGAACTTTTAATTGGGCCCAAACTCTTATTTAATTATTGTTTTAGTCTAGACCGTCTATTTATTGTGATGGAGATTTGGGGTATTATATAAGCTCTTAAATTAAACTAAAATTGTATTTTAAATTAAAACAACAATCCGTCGAAGTAGGAAAAGTTTGTTCTTGGGCTGTTAGTAATTCAGGGTGCCGAATAGAGGGGGCCTGGGCCTCGCTGTCATTTTGTGCACCTTCCAAGAGTTTCAGCCCAAATTATTATGACTCCTCTGGCCCAATATGATTATTCTTTTTCCTTATAGATAATGGTACTCAACAAAAATATATTAATTAAGTTTAGTGAGGACTCTAAGATTTGATTTTAAAGCATCTTCGTTCCAAGTTCAACTCTCTAGCCAGACCAACTAAATATTAGTAGCTTCCAAGTAAATGTTTGACTCTCAGTCGTTTGATTTGTGATTGATGTTGTTGATTGAGTGATTCGGTGCATTTGATTTAATCTCTTGGTCAGAGTGTAGGGTGCAAGTGAAATGGTGTATCATGATATTCCATTTTATTTTCTACTTTGTTTAGATATTAATTACATTTAAATGTGATTCAATTTGAGACGATAACATAAAAAATGACTATAGTGTACTTGCAGATTAAATCCATTTAATTTCTAATTAACAATTTTCTCCATTAACTAATTAAAAAACTTAGTTTCCAAACATTTATTTACTATCGTCCGGTGAAAAACCTATCGGGGGATAACAATTTGTGCCTCGGAAGCTCAATAATCTAAGAACAAGATGATAGGAAACCCCAAACGATGACCCAACTCATCTTTCAAAGGAAAGCTAATTAGCATAAGAGCAAAAGAAAAAAAAACACCCACAAATGGTTAATTGGCAGATTGACCGAGAGCCAATTATTAGGGGATCAAACTTCACACGTGAATAGAAGAGTACATGATTCTTACCGAAAAGAAATAAAGAAGAAGAAAAATAATAATAGTACAACCTCATTATTTGTAACTTTGTTTAGGAGGTTGGAGCTTTATCTTGCATATATGCACTGTGACGAGACAACTCAGAAGAGCTATAATTGTTAACGAATAATCCGATACACATATATATATATATATATATATA
>LTAE01001406.1:37656-57946 GCA_001647135.1 Pontederia paniculata | reverse complement strand
AAAAAAACTTGAAGTCATATCCCTCCACTTTCTCTCTTTTTTATTTATGTGATATTATTTTTGCTGATATATATTTTTTATTTGTAAATTAATATTTTTATTTTTGCTTAGTTTATTTTTCTTTAATTAGTAGAGCATAAGTGGTTCTTAACATGTCATTTAAATTGCTTATATATAATAAAAAGATTAGGTAGTGGTTATTAAAGCAAAAACTAATCATCTATCAATACTATATTAAAATTAGAGTAGTAAGCAAGAAGAATATGTCATTTGCAAATTAAAAAATAATCTTTTCAGTGGATGGTTAGTTAATATTTAGAAAATAAAAAAATTGTGTGTCGTCATATGTCATCACAGAGAAGTAGAAGTAACTTATAAAATATAGAAACTAACAAAAATCGTATTAACACAATAGGAGTAAACAATATATTATGCATATTTAGGCAACTCCAAAAACTTCTTAAATTCAATAATTTAATTAATATGTAGAATACTACATGATGATGATTATGATCACTTAGAATAATCGTGTAATTAAACTTGCTAATTGATTAAAAGATAACAATTAATTAAAAGAAAACTACTCAATTTTTTGAAATAAGAGAGAGATAGTTATAACTACTTGCATTTCATATATTAATTTAAAATAAAATTAGTATATATTTAACCTATATGCATATATTATTTATTATTTTCAGAATTTAGTTTCCTAAATATTTTTGTATAGATATAAAATAATAATAATAATAATAATAATAATAATAATAATAATAATAATAATAATAATAATAATAATAATAAATCTTGATTATTTATTCTTTTGGGAATTTATATTTTTAGATCAAAATGAAAAATTGTAACAAAATGAAAAATCTGCATCTATATTCTATAGTAGTTTATTAAAGAGAGTAGTAAGGAGAGTATGAAATTTGACAAATTATTGAATTGTGATTGTCGTATAATTATTATAATTAATTAAGATATTAATATGTTATAATCATTAGAGTGAATGGTTAGTTTATAAATAAAAAACTTCATAATAACCAATTTAATTTAAATTATTAAGTTGCCATAATCTGTTTAGTAGCTGATTAATTAATAAATACATATTACTTAGCAATCGTCTCAAAGGGATAGTGCATTCTTAAAAATGGATGTTCCTTCATATTCTTCTTTTTATGAAAATTTTGTCATTATACATCTTTTAGTGTTAAATTAATATTTTATCTTAGTTTATTTTTCTTTAATTATCAGAATAAAGGTGAGTGAGCTTCTACATTTTAATTTTAAATTTATCATTTATAAATATATCTGTCATTAATTCTTTTATTTATTTTTTGAATTCATATCAAGATAGTGTTAATATTTATTTATTTTATAGTTCTTAATATACTCAAGGTACTGTTAAGATTTTTTTCTATTATGTGGATTTTATAAGAGATTTGCTCTTAGCAAAGTTTCTAAATTATTTATCAATTAATTGAAGCTTTAGTAAAATCAGAAGAAGTTTATAATGTGATTGTGATAAGGTTTTAATCTAATAAATTATTTCATTCGAAATGATCTAAATGATGAAAATGTTTATTGTGTGATCACAATTAACTTTTATTTGATTCTTATTTATGCACAAAAATATTATTTTCTCTTTTTCAGTAAGAAACACATCAACCTTTTTTTTTGTCATTTTTATCTTGATTTTGTATTACACTATCCAAAAAATTATATATTTTTCAATTAATCATATAATATATTTAAGTAAAAAAATAACTATATAGTATATAAGTACCAACCTTTTATAATTAAATATATATATATTAGTAACAAAAAATAATTGGCAAATGAAAATGATTAATTTATTAAAACGAAATATTTTATTTAAATTGTCTATACTATACTAAATGGAGAGTAATAAACAAGATGAATGGATGGTTAGTTTATATCTAAAAAAATTGGTAAATAAAAAAGTATTTGTCACATGTGTGCCACCATGTGTTCATCGAAGAGAAATTTATAAAATGTACAAATTAACAAAAAAAATATTAAATTATTTAAATTCATATGCATAAGTATTAGTAGAGATCCTGAATCAATATGGTTAATGTCAAATATCCCTTAATTTAATAACTCCAACTATAATAATTTAATATTCAATAATTTTCGCACTAATTGAAGATAAGAAATTATTTTTTATAGAAAATTAAAAAAATATAAGAAAATTATCCGCGCATAGTGCGGGCATTATACTAGTTTTAATTAATCTGAAATTTATTTTGAGTTATATGATTAGCTAAATATCTACTATTTTTTATATACATCAAGAATTGAATTCAATACCTACATTAAATGTGCTCACTACTTCATTCTAATCTCATTAATATAATGCCGAATAAATTAGGAACAAATATATTGCTTGATCTATGGTGAGAAACTTGCTGTTTTGACATAAGAAAGTTATTTAAGAAAAAAATGAAACTTTGAGGGCTTTTAATTTCTAATGTAATAATTTGATATATTATGTTGTGGTTAATTGGACATGCATCAATTATTGTAATTATATACCTTCATTTGTTATGTTTCGTTGAGACGAAATTACTCCCACTTTAAAGAACGAGGAAACTAAAATGTGTGTCTTTTTATAAACATATGTTCTATTTAGAAGGGAAAAAAAATATGGGGTAAGGATACGACTCAATATCGAATGACATTATTGCATGCTGATCTCGAAACAGTGTTCACTGTTCACTGTCCTCGCTGTTGATTACGACGTTCATTTAAACAATTAAAATAATAAAACGAGCTATTTTTCTATATTAATTCGTTGTTTGATATGTCACAATATTTAATGGTTATATATTCCTCGCGACGACCACAACTCTACAATTTTGTAGACACTCGTAACGCTATATTTATGGAGAACTTCGTCCCTTCTTTTTCTAACAAAGAACAATTTTTATTGAGCCCAGAAAGCAAAATTGAAGATTGCAAACATGAAGTTGGAATTATTTTGTTGAGTTTAGCACATCAGACTTGAAGTTTAATAGTTTTTTTTTCATTTTTTTTCAAAACAAATTCAAGAAAATAAATCCAACAATGTTCTAAAATCTGAAATATGTTTCGTTTTTATGCTATCACCATCTAAAGCAAATTTACGTCATCACCTTCTTTTGGAATCAATCGCCAACTCCTTTCACTTTTGCTAAGCACATGATATATATACAAAAATAACGACACTTATTATATATTATAATGAACAATGTTTAATTTTTTTTATCATTATTTTTTTTGCTACACATTACTTACCCCATATATATATATATAATAGATTTATTGAAATTACTACTTATTTAAATATTAATCATAAATCTAACACAAAAAAATATAATATAATATAATATTATTTATTAAGTAAATAGTACCTTTATATATATATTATGCAACAATAAAATAAAAAACATAATGTGAGTTGCTTTTTTCAATTTTGTTTTCTTCTTTTCCTTCTTAATTATAAAATAAGAATGATGTAAAAATGACACTTTTTCCATCTATGTATTGTGTATAACTTGAGAATATGTCATTTCTGTTATGAATATGTCTAGCTCCCTGATCGGATCATCTTCATCACAATTAATTTTTGAAATTTATAAGACTAAAAAGTTTTGTGCTGAGATAATAAGCAAATAAGGGTTTTCTAACAAGTTTTTCTCACGCCACTTTGTCCGTGACATTTGACTTTCATTTTTTTAGAATAAGCTTTGGTTTGGTTTTCTTTTCAATGCAACTTGGAGTCGACTTAACAAATTAAATTTTAGAGCCTGTTTGATTAAGCTTATAAGTAAGTTAAAATTACTTATAAGTAAATTTTAGAAAATATTCATATTTGATAACTAAAAAAATATATTTATAAGTTGTTACGTAACTACTTATAAATTGAAAGAAAATAAGCAGGGTTCCCCTGCTTATTTTTAAAGTTGTTGACTTATTAATTTTAATAAATTATATTACTCTTTTATTCATATTTTTTAATATTATTATCATATAACTTTAAGAGTATATTAGTCGATATTTATTTTAACAAATATTACAACTACTTATTAATATTATCAACATTTTTATCCAAACATATAACTACTTATATTTTAAAATAAGTATCAGTACTTAAAATGCTTATCAACATTAGTGTTTATCAGATATTTTTTATCAGCTAAGTCAAACAGACTCTTATTTGACTTCATGATTTTCCTCCTAGAGCCCTTTTATATTTTTCCGATTCATGCTAACAAAAAGTCGGTATTATTAAAACATTTATTAAAATATAATTTTTCTTTTTGTTATCATACCATCAAATTAAAGTATGTTAATAAATATACTTTAAAATTCTCCTTATAAACTCAAAGCGTGATAATATTCCCTAGTTATCAAATTTTTTGATTAACCGTTGAACTTCCGAATGAAAGATTTATAAGTGCGTGTGGGGTGCACTCAAATTAACTTAAATTTATAATTTAACATCAAATTTCCCTGAGTTATGACTCATCTAATTAACTTAATTTTTTAATTGTTTTATTATTTTTTCTTCCAAGTGGATCCGATTGATTCAATTTTAGTTTTGGATCATTTTTTTTCTCAAATCCAATTTAATATCACTACTATATACCAAGGTTTAAGATAACAAATTGATAGGAACCCTCCGTGGATGCCAATAAAATGGTCTAATTTGTTCGAGCTTCAACATGCAACACTTTCTCTATTTTTTATTTACCTTCGTCGAATTTGTATTTTATTACAGTCACTCTCACAATTTAACAATATCCACTTACTATTTTGATCTTTTCATATTATTTTCCTTTAAAAAAACACTATTTAATATATTTATTTAGTTGTACAATTTCGTTTTTTAATAGTCGTTTTTCAGATTATATTTTCTTATCAGAACTCGTCCATTATGGTTGATTGAACCAATCAAAATTACTTTAGAATTATTATATTAGAGTAAAGTTAAACTGTGAAATCGAATTTATTTCATATGAAGTCATTTTCTTGGAAAAATACACAACTTTAAAATTACAAAAAATATAAGACAATAAAAATATGTTCACACACACACACACACACTAACATATTCTGATTAATCAGGCGTTTAAATTGAGATAAAATCAAGGTAAAGAAGGAAGTGTGTACATAGGAAAATATTTCCACTTATATAAATTTTAAATCATAATAACAAGTTTGTTAGGCTTATTAAAATATAGTATATATGAGGTTAATAAGTAAGTATCTACATATGTTACCAAATTTTTTATCAATATCCTCATCAAATTGGAGAAATTGAAATTTTAAGAACATGTAAAAATATATGTGAATATGTATCTTTTTTTTACTAAAATTTTATTTTATCTTTATTTAATTTTATATTTTTAGTTGGAAGTTCGAAGGCAATAAAAATGTGGGCTATGAAAGCTTTCACATTTACGTATCCACCTCTCGGCCCATTGGATGGATAATGGCCCAGAATTATTTATCCGGGCACCCGAGATTTAACCTAAATGCACCGCAGGAACACCAGACCACGTCCATCTTATAAACTTGCCTCGCGGCGAACCCTAGAAAAGCGTCAGCCGCCGTGAGACCACGACGAAGGTGGAGGAGGCGGAGGCGAAGCAGCGGCGTCAATGGTGATCTCATATTGCCCAGAACCCTAATCCGAGGTCGAAGCCTCGTTCTCTTTGTTCTTTCTGACCTCGTTCTCTTTTCCATTCCTTGTTCTCAGGGTATCGATCTAGTCGCCGGCGGGCGGACGAACAAGGCGAGACGCACCGCCCCGAAATCTGATGATGTCTATCTCAAGCTCCTCGTCAAGGTGAGATTTTGACCCCTATATGAGAAGTAGTAAGATCGACACAGGAAGGAATAAGTTTAGATATGCTAGTGATTGGTGATTGAGTTGTATTGCTAATTTGTGCGGTATTTTTTTTTGAGCAGATCTATAGATTTCTTGTGAGGAGGACCCAAAGCAAGTTCAATGCGGTCATACTGAAGAGGCTCTTCATGAGCAAGATCAACAAGCCTCCGATTTCCCTCAAGCGGCTCATCAAGTTCATGAACGGAAAGGTTTGATCATTTTTTTATTTTATTCTTTTAAGCAATCGCAATGAAGGCTTTTGTTATTGTGTTGTTAAAAATGAGTGCTTTTGGTGTTAAATATATGTTCTTCTCTTCTTTAGGAGAAGGATCAGATTGCGGTGGTTGTGGGCACAGTCACTGACGACAAGAGGGTATACGATGTTCCAGCTCTGAAGGTTACTGCACTAAGGTTCACTGAGACTGCGAGAGCACGGATTCTTAAGGCCGGTGGGGAGTGCTTGACGTTTGATCAGCTCGCACTGCGTGCACCTCTTGGACAGAACACGGTATGAATTTATCTCACATTTATTTTGCTTATTTGTTTGAATAATTTTGAACGAAGAACGCGACTGTCATTTTACTTAGCATGGCTTTTTTCTGCTTTCGAGTCTCCAAATGCAAGCTGATATTTCTTACATTACTTACTTATACCATTTAACCTGCAATTGAAATGTTAGTAATGGAAGCTGCTAATTTCTATGTTTTTATTCGTTATAAAAAAAATTATTATTATTAATATTTATAAGATATTAAGAATTGAAAAATAAAATCTGAGCAATCCATTAACAACAACTCGAGCACTCAAACCTCTATTTGAGAAACTACAACCGTCCTAATGAAATATGATTTTCCTTGTCTCAGAACAATTTAAATCATTTAAGAATTCAAATTAAGGTTGCAATTGAATTGTATTTTGTCATTATCACCACTTCGAGGATGCAGTTTCATAGTAATTATAAGAGATTTTTTTCTATTGGTGTAAGATGTTTGTCTGAAATTTGATAATTTGTTAGTTCAGTTTTCTGCGGAAGTTCTTATTTTCAAGGTATTTACAAGTCTTCTACTTTGCTCTTGGTTTCATCCGTAAACATGTTTTCACTGCCTTTGTTTCTTTTGAAACAAAATATTTAACCCTAGTGCATGGCTTTGATGTTTAGTATTACTCCCAGCTAATTATGAAGGCTATTTCAAAGCAATCCAATTAATGGATCTAAGTACTATCTGAGTTGTATTTTTAAAACTTCTGATGACTCCTTCCCATGTTTGATTGACAGACTGTCAGTGATGATATTGTAATAATCCCAAATACGTGAGTTCTTACATAATGGAAAACCAAAGAATGGTTTTAATCTTAGTTTTAGTTTAAAATCATCGAAAACTGCTTTCCATGTTTTGGTTTTTATGGTTTTTACTATAACCTTTCAGTGATGATATTGCAATAATCCCAGCTCATTATGAGTTCTTCCATTTAATGGAAAACCAAGGAATGGATTTTAACCAATATCTGATCTTCATCTCCAAAAGCATTCAAGATTTTTTCCTGTGTTTGTTTTTCCTAGAATATCACTTGTGATATTGCAAGAATCCCAACTTATTGTGAATGCTTATTATGGAACAAAATGATTTGAACTTTTCAGTGATGATATTTCCAATAATTCCAGCTCATTATGAGTTCTTCCATTTAATGGAAAACGAAGGAATGGATTCTAACCAATATCTGATCTTTATTTCCAGAAGCTTTCAAGATTTTTTTTTCTATATTTATTTTTCATAGTAGATCACTGGTAATGTTGCAATAATCCAACTCAGTGTGAATGCTTATTATGGAAAACCAAGAAATGGATTTCAAGTTGTATGATAGTTTTAATTTAAAATTTTCGAATACTCTTTTCCATTTTCGTTGTCCATACCGTTGGTGATGATGTTGTAATAATCACAGCTCTATGAATTCTTCAACTAAAATGGTAAACCAAGAAATGGATTTTAAGCAATACATGAGATATTATTTTGAAATATTTGGACATCTTTTCCTTCGATGGTTTTCTATGTATGTTTGCTATAGATTGTCAGTGATGATATTGTACTAATCCCAGCTCATTATGAGTTCTTCCATTTAGTGGATAACAAAGGAATGGATCATAAGCAATATCTGAGCTTTTTTTATAATCTTTGAAATTTTTTTTGATGTTTGGTTTTTATGTATATTTGCCTTGGATTGTCTGTATTCATATTGTAACAAAACAATCAATTATGATTTCTTACATTTAATGGAAAGCCATTTGCTGTCAATGATGATGTTGTAATAATCCCAGCTCTATGAGTTTTTCCATTAAATGGAAAACCAAGGAATAGAAGTATAGCAATATCTGAGGTTTATTTATAAATTGTTTGAAAACTATTTTTGACATTGATTTCTAACTTTTGCTTTTGATTTAGACTGTCAGGGATGATATTGTAATAATTCCAGCTCATTATGAGTTCTTCCATTTAGTGGAAAACCAAGGAATGGATCTTAAGCAATATCTGAGCTTTATTTAACAATCTTTGAAAATTTCTGGTTTTTAGTGTCTTTGTGTTTTTGCCTTGGATTCTCAATATTGATATTGCAACAGTCCCAACTAATTATGATTTTTTACATTTAAAGGAAAGACAGTTGCTGTCAATGATGATGTTGTAATAATCCCAGCTCTATGAGTTTTTCCATTAAATGGAAAACCAAGGAATAGAAGTATAGCAATATCTGAGGTTTATTTATAAATTGTTTGAAAACTATTTTTGACATTGATTTCTAACTTTTGCTTTTGATTTAGACTGTCAGGGATGATATTGTAATAATTCCAGCTCATTATGAGTTCTTCCATTTAGTGGAAAACCAAGGAATGGATCTTAAGCAATATCTGAGCTTTATTTAACAATCTTTGAAAATTTCTGGTTTTTAGTGTCTTTGTGTTTTTGCCTTGGATTCTCAATATTGATATTGCAACAGTCCTTTTTCATTGGCTGTCACTGACATGTTGTAATAATCCTTGCTCTACAAGTTTTCCATTAAATGGAAAACCAAGGAATGGATATATAGCAATAACTGAGGTTTATTTTTTAAAATGTTTGAAAACTATTTTTCACAATTGATTTTAGTTTTTTTTTGTGATTTACACTGTCCGTGATGATATTGTAATAATCCCAGCTCATTATGAGTTCATCAATTTAATTGAAAAACAAGGAATGAATCTGAAGCAATATCTGAGCTTTATTTTAAATTTTTTGAAACTCTTTTCCATATTAGTTTTTATATGTTTGCTCTTTGTAGACTCAGTGATGATGTTGTAATAATCCCAGCTCTATGAGTTCTTCCATTAAATGGAAAAACAAGGAATAGGATCTTAAGCAATATCTGAGTTTCTTAAATTTTTTTACTCATTTCTACTTCTATAATTTTTCATTGGCTGTCACTGACATGTTGTAATAATCCTTGCTCTACAAGTTCTCCATTAAATGGAAATTCAAGGTATGGATCTTAATTAATATCTGAGCTTTATTTTTCAGATCTTTTAAGACTCTTCTTTTAATACTTTTTTCCACTTCATATTTGTTTGGATTGTCTGTCAGTGATGAAGTTGTAATAATCCCAGCTCTATGAGTTTTTCCATTAAATGGAAAATCAAGGAATGGATGTTAATCAATTTCTGAGCTTTATATATTTTTTCAAGTCTTTGATCACTCTTTTCCATGATTGTTTCCCTATGTTTGTTTGCCATGGGTTGTATCTAAGTTTTCTGAAAGTCTGAATATTCTATTCTGTCACCTCAAACAAAGATGATATTGTTGTCATTGATGATATTGTAATTATCCCGATTCATTATGGTTTTCTTTATTTGAAAACAAAGGAATGAATCTTAATACCTTGAATATATTTTTTAATATTTTCCATAGTTCTGTCTCTGTTATATGAGTTGCATGTGGACTGAATGTGTGTCTGAGCTAGTTTGTTTCCTGACATTTCTTGCATTTCTTGTTGACACTAATGTTTGCGGACGTTCACTGTATATTCTTTCTTGTACATGAACCAAATTGTATCTCACTGTGGATTCTCATGGCTTTTACTGTCAACAGGTTCTGCTTAGGGGTCCAAAGAATGCTAGGGAGGCTGTGAAGCACTTCGGTAAGGCTCCTGGTGTTCCTCATAGCCACACCAAACCCTACGTGAGGTCCAAAGGGAGGAAGTTTGAGAAGGCCAGAGGAAGAAGAAACAGTCGAGGTTTTAGAGTTTGACGTTTTTTTTGCATTTCATGTTTCTTTTATCTTCATTTGTCCCTTGGGTAGTTGGGCACAGTAGAAGATTTCTTGCCTTCATCCCTGTTGCTTGTAGCTGCAGTATTTTCTCGAATTTCTTATTGAAAGAAGCAACACGTTTTATTCATTATATGCCTTGATAAGTTATTAAAATTCATTAAGCAAACTTGTCAAATTAACAAAAAGTGTGCTATTGAAGATTATATTATAAATGGCAAAGCCGAATCATGCATATATTGCGAACTTTGGAATGTTTAAAAGGGAAAAATGTGATGCTGACACGTTTTATTCATTATTTGATACTAATTTTATTGTTATAATTTATTATTAACATAATTTATATGAAGATGATTATCCATCTATATGATTTTTAAATAAATAATTTTATTAGTATATCATAATGGTAAAAAGAGCTATGTTGTAAAATTCAGCGCTACGGTTGGACCGTTGTTATTTTGGGGTCATTTTAATTTAGGATTGTCAAAATTCATTTAAAGTCAATCAAAATCTGCGGGTTTGATCAATTCGGCTAAAAAAGAATATTTTTTTATAACAATAATAATGATAAATAATATTAATGAAGTTGATTAAACTTCTAAATTTTAAAAGAGCTAAATAATTTAGATATGAAATGTTAGCGAATAAATTAAACATATTAATATTTAATATTTATTTTATTATTTATCTTGAGTTATTAAGTGTTATTATAAAATTTTGAATTGTGGAGCAGGATTAGAAAAAAATATTCTGGTATAATTAATAATATATGTTATCATTTATTTTAATTTTATACTTAATTTATTGTTTTATATTAATTTATTATTTATTTGATTTGATCATTTAATTTAATCGATTTGATGGATTCGATCTGACTCGAGCTATCCGAATAGAGTTTTATAATATTGATAAAAAGTGTGTAACATAGTAAAAAAATGTGTTTGATATGCTCATTAATTTGAATATTAAATTAGTCAATGTTAGTTTAAAATCAATAAGCGAATACAAAGTGAGCATGTGAGATTGTAATGCTTAGAACCATAAAAAAGTGTTCGTTTTGTTAGATAATTTTAAACGGAGTTGAGTACTTGAGTGTATTGAGTACCCTGTAAAATTAGCAAATAAACAAAGTAATTTGATAATGTCAATACTTTTAACTCATTATTGAAATAATGTCACTGACAAGTAGTATCATAATTGTTTTTTCCAATTGCCATTTCAATATTCGAGATGCGGTACCACTCCTCCAGCCCGCATTATCTATAAGCTAAGTTCCGGCCTACTGTAGCCCTGACTAATCTGACTTCGTCCCGCATCGCGTATATGACTATAGCAAGTAAAACTCCCGTGAAGATTTACATTCACAGAGCTCGAACTCGATACCTGCTTAAGCGGGGAGAATCACTTACCACTCCACTCCAACCCCCTTGATACAAGTAGAAGCATAATGATATGCTAAACAAGATTAATATATATAGTAATTTGATAATTTAATACTTTTATATTTCATATACTTTATTTAACTGATATGTAACATAATAATAATAATAATAATAATAATAATAATAATAATAATAATAATAATAATAATAATAGACATGATTAATATGAAAAAGTTAAATTGCCGGAGGTATTTATAGCTGGTGGCGGCATGGCCCACGCGTGGAATTGGAAAACCATCATGTTACACTATCTATAACACACATTTCTCCTACGTCTGTTCGGAATCCTACTTGCCGGCGGCCGCCGCCGGTGGCACCACCGTCTTCAGCTCGACGCCGTTGCCGAGCAAAGAGCATCCGATCACCACCCTTTGCATCATCAACCCTTCTCGCAGTATCTCCGGTGGCGCCGGGACCCTCTCCCACCGGCACCGCCAGCCGTTCTTGCTCTCGCCGCCGCCGCCGCCGCCGGCGACCTTTCCGAATTCCACCGCGATGAACTCCTTCGGGGTCGACGACCAGACGGTCTTCTTGTAAACGTAGCCGAACCCCCACTCGCAGCAGAACCCGACGGCCTTCTCGTCCGCCGCCACCTCCTCCGCCATTTCCGCCGGCATTCTCCCAATCTCCTCCTGCACCTCGAGCGTCTTCCCGTCCGCCGCCCACAGCGTCACGGCCGCCGGTTGGCTCCGCGCCCTTCCGCCTGCCACGCCCACGACGACCAGCTTGTCGACGCCCTTCGCGTAGCCAATTGCCACCGGCACCGCATCGCCGGCTCCCGGCAGCTGGAGCTTCCGGGTGGGCGCCCACCTCCCGGTCTCCGGGTCGAAGCAGCTCGCCCACCCGCCCTTGTCCGCCGTCGTGTTCTTCTCCAAGACATACAGCCTCTGGTCCGACGTCGCCACTGACAGCCACGCCGCCCACGACGAGTCCCCGAACACCTCCGGCATCGGCTCGCACGCCTGCCACCCGCCGCCGCCGTCGCCGTGCACCTCGACGGCCCGCTCCTCGTCCTCGAACTCGCATGCGCCGCCGGCCACCACGACGCGGTGGCCCACCGCGGCCACGACGGGGTCGGTCCGCCACACGCGCGGCGCGTCCGTCTCCCTCCACCTGGAGCCGAAGGGGTCGACGGAGACGGCCAGACTCCTGAGGTTGAGGGCGTAGAGGCCGGCGCCCGGGTACGCGCCGCGCAGCGGCTCTTTGGCCAAGGTCTCCGAGGCCGGCGGCTTCTGCGAGCCCGGGACAGAAGCCCAGGCGCGGGAGAGCGGGTCGTAGGCGTAGGTGGTGGCGACCATGTTCGGCGACGTCAGCACCGCGCGGTGGCGCGTGTTGATGTGGTGCACCAGGAGCCAAGGGACGCGGCGCCGGGAGTGGCGGAGGGAGGAGAGCACGGCGTCGCGCCAGGCCTTGGAGACGAGGGCGGCCGGGAGGAGGTCCAGGACGGAGACGTGGGAGACGACGGCCTCCAGCACGTCGCCGTGGAGCTCCCCGCCGGTGGCTACGCAGTCGACTTGCTCCTGTCGCCGGTGGTCTACTTCCATGTTGCCTGTTACGTGGTTGGTCTCTCTTGTCTTCTTTGTTGGCTCTCTTGCTCTGCTTAGGAAATTTATAATGATCATTGCATACTTAGGATTATGACATTGGAGTATTATTATGAATTCTTAATTATCAAGTTGGCAATTGTTTTTTTAAATAATATTTGTGTCAGGAATTTGGAGCTGGTATTTTATTTATTTCCAAGTTGCCACATGTTGAAATATATTTAAACACCGAATTGAAAAAGTTAACATTTTTAAATTTAATGTCAGAGGAACTAACGCTTGACTATTTTGTCAAAATATAAAAAAAATATAAGGGTTGAATTTAGATAGAAAGATCTTATAATCAAATTTTAATATGTATAAGATCCTGCATGGAAAAATGCTTCTCAAAATTTATTTTATAATAAAACATTTCCTTCTGAGACTCATATATACATAATGAATTTAATGAAACTGTGAACTATTAAATAAGATTGCTATCATTTTAATTATTGAATCTAAAATATACAATTTGTAAAAAAAAATAAATATAAATTTTTTAAATAGATTATTTATTATTAATCACACATCTCATATTCAATGATTCAGATGATATAATACATAGTTTACTATATTTAAATAAGATACACCTCCATTAAATTCATACATAATATATATTTTGTAAAAAAAAGTAAATTCAGATAAATATTCTTTAATACTTTATTGTGTAGAAAAAAATTAAATATTGCAATGGGTACATTAACATTTTTTTACAATTAAAACTTAAAAAGATTTTATTCTCTTTGTTCCAATTCGATACTTTAAACTGAAAAAGAATATAAATCCTTTCTCATAAAGGAAAATAACATTTTAGTTATATGTTGCTGTCATGGTAATTGTGTCTATCAATCATGCATTAATATATATTATATGTAATAATAAAATATAATGTTCACTGTTTAAGTTTCTTTAACTAATAATTGCTTCAACTGTGAGAGGGATTGCAACATTTAGCCCACCAAAATGTTTGTAAGGCATACTTTGCCAAGTTACCATCAAATGGAGTCATTTCAATTAAAAGTCAAGCTCTTAAAATAATCAAAACAATATCATGCTATGAATTCACAACAAAAAAAATTAGAGAGGTCCAAATAAAATGATTTGGCGAGATAAAAACTTTATCCTACTCAAATGTCAGAGATATCAAAAAGAAAGAAAAATGTCATACTCTTCATTAGATAAAGTTCAAAAAAGAGTTAGAAAGTTTTCATTAAAAAAAAGGAAAAGGAGTGAGAGCTCTTTGCTGGCCATGAGCTCTAATGGCCGACAAATATATTTTTGTGGCTTTGAATAATTGAAATACATCAAAATATCCCCAATCTCTCATTCTCTCTCTTCACCCACACATGCACGCAAAGCCAAAATGCAAGCAAAGTGGTGGGGAAGGACTAAGGATAGAGAAGTGATATGTGGGGACAATCCTCGATATACCTCTCTTTCTCTCTCATGTAGGATATGCAAGGAGGAGAGAGTTTTTTAGAATTATTTTTTTAACATTTTTTTAATGATAACTTTTCTAGTTTTAAGATAAAATAGTTTTCAAACTTATCTCAATTTATCCTATATCAAGTTTCATCTTAAAGTAATTTTTAATAATTATAAAATGTTATTTTTATCATTATTTATTTAATATAAGAAAAATAGGGAAAAACAGAAATATGATCACGGCATTTCAAAATTATTTAACTAAATACTTTTCTACACCTTTATTTATATTTTATTTTTAAATTTTTTATTGTTCTAAAAAACATAAGGATAAAAATGACCTTTAATAATTATCAGAAAAGTTAACAAAATTTTGAATGGAACTACGATAGAACCTAATTGTCAAATCAAGATAAATTTAGGATTAAACATTTATAAGTTAATAGTCTAATATTCGATATGAAAAAAAGATTTATTTGATGAGATATTAGATGAAAAAAATATTTTTTATTGCTAAAGGTGGATCATTTTTAATGGATATTTTTTTTGGGTTAGGGAGTATAACTTTTTGCACGTTTAATTCTAATTTATAAATGTACAAACTTTCGTCCCTGAATTTATTTCGATTTATCAGTTAGATCTTTTCGTCAAATTCCATCCATTGTCATAATTTATTTGGACCATGATTATGAACCGTCCTTCTTACTCTTATTTTTATTAATGAATATAAATATTTAAAAAATAAAAAGTAACAAAGAAAGTATAATAAATATTTAATAATGATTTAATAGATAATTTGGAAATGTCATTTTTTTATATTTTTTTCTTATATTGACTAAGCAAGGATAAAAATTACATTTATAGTTATTAAAACATATTTTAATACAATTTTGGTTGAAAGTTGATGATCTAATTAACAAATTGAGATAATTTCGAGGATTAAAATTTGAAAGTTTATAATTTAAAATTAGATGCGAGAAAAATAATTAAAGCTCAGAGGGTGTGAGAACATATATATATATATATATATATATATATATATATATAAGACTTTTTCAAAATTCAAAATCTAAGATCTTTCAAATCAAAATTCAACTTAGTTACTAATAACGTCTTGATGATTCATTCCACACATGACTATACCGATATTTGACACACATCAAGACAATTCTCAAGATGCCACATGATGATAAACAATCTATATAAGAGTGGAAACTATGTAATTATCATTATTAAACACAATTAATGCATTGCAAATGATTTATCGATATATGATAACCATAATTTGCACCACATAAATATAAGGTCACATAATGTTAACTTAACACCAAAGTAACTTATCGTTTTTCAATAGACTATTCATTGTTTTGAGTTACATAATTAATTACTATAAGACACAAATAAATAAGAGTACGAGAGTGCCTACTAATTTTCTTGGCGACTAGAAAGAAATATATATTGTGGGGAAAGCAAAACTAATTTTAAATTGAAATATAAGATTATAATTATATCAATTTTTTTATGATTTATCTTATAATTTTTTTACATTTATTTTCTTAATTATCGATCCTATTTATAAAATCTTTATGATCCATATTCAATTGTCAATTCTTTAACTTACAATTTCGATTTTGAATACGATCTCGAATTTAACAAGGGAAAAAAATTAAATGCTATATGATCTCAACAACCCTGTTAGAAAAAAAAAGTATCTAGTTCAAAGCCTTGATGAGTATATATATATAAAAAATTTTAGCGTGCATGCAAAAATTGTGTATGCACCGTGCATACACACATTTTGAATCTTTAGATCAGTATCATTTTAATCCAATGATACAAATTATTTGTATTTTGAATTATCAAATTGAAAATGATACTAATCTAAAGACTCATAGTGTGTATGCACGATGCATATATAATTAATTTGTATATGCACGCTAATATACTTATATATATATATATATATATATATATGTTGGAGTAAACAATGGAATACAAGAACAACCAAGTAATGCTTCTCTCACACTGTCGCTTAACAGGGAGAGAGAAGACATGCAGCTCACAATGTGAAAGAAAATTATATATGCATTTATCCCCCATGGTGCTTAAAATTCAGATTAATTTGTGAGCCAAAATTCAGAAGTTAATTATTGTGTAACCTCATGGATTGACGTAGTCCTGTATGCAGGTATTGATCACCTATAACACACTTTCACAGGTCACCATTACGTGTGCTCCGGAGTCCGGTCCCATGTTGATGTGAGCTCTAAGTTCGGTCATCTTGCACCGCACCCACATTGATCAAGTTGGGTACTTTTGTTTATATTTTCATGTGTTATAATAGACATATTGCGACACCCTTTCCTTTTTTTTAAATTACTTATTTTTTTAATCAAATTTAATCAACACGTGTAATTAGTAGGGATATATTCCAAGTTAAAAGATGGAGAGTTAGTAGTCCGGAGTTCGAGCCCTGAAGTCATTAATTTGATTAGAAAAATATTATTTACTATTTTATGCTCTCGATTTCGATTTAATCGGGTGATAATAGTTTTGAACATTGAAAGTTTCGAATGAATACAAAAAAATATTCATTTTAAGATAGAAATTTAAAATACGTAGCAAAGTATAAGTTCATTATCTTAATCTTCTGATATTTTTTTAAACTTATTATCTATTCAAAAAAAAAATTTAAAAATAAAAAATTGTCATATATAAACAATCATGATCATCTTCGTTAGCCTCTTACCTTGAATTCTTCATAAGCAAAATAAAAAAAATATAATCGAGGCAATCGCGGAATAGTGCAAAGATAAAGTAGTTGAGCAATGGATGGGATAAACAATGGATTAATAGTTGTGATAGAAGAAGACGTGTTAGATTTGTTGAGTTGGAGGGACCAATCACCGTCACTTCAAGTAACTCCATTCTCAACCTAATGACCACTCATGACCGCTGTTATCTATATAAGACCAAAAAAAGCCTTCTGGAAACTTATCATGTGACTACTCTTAAAATCAACATTTTTATTTTCTAACTTATATATATATATATATATATATATGTATATATATATATATATATATATATATATATATATAAAATACATTTTCTTATGGGAGTTAAGAGGAATCAGAATTCAGCTGCAATTAATTGTCTGATTAATACGTGGACGTGGTCAGAGAAAAGAAAAGAACTTACAAGTCAGCTTAGGAGAAAAAAAAAGACAACTTTGATGATAAAATTGAAGATGATAAATCTTGATTGAAATTTGAGAGAAGAAAGTTAAAAAAATGCAGTCCTCGTCAAATTAGTTAGATATTCATAATTTTAAATATTTGAAAATAAATCAAAATAATTGAGGATGCACGTTTAATTTTAATTCTCAAGTTATAATAAGTAGTTGTATATTTAATTTCTGAAATCATCAATTTTAATTAAAATTATTTTTTTATTCAATATTGAATTAGTAGATTCTAAATACATATGAATTTTCAATCGAAAAAATGCATAGTAATTTCAGGTATGTGAATTCATTCACGATTAACCTTTTCAAATGTTATCTTGTGTATTATTATATTTCTGAATAGATAAATTATCTAATTTTGATTGCATTTTATTTGATTTCAATATAATAATAATACTAATAAAAATATTATTTATTTTATACACAAATAAAATATACTATCTTTTAGCCGAATAAAAAAATATAATAATAAAAGGTAAAATATTGTAATAAGAGAAAAAAATATGATGAGCTCTTTGGAGAATGAGAAAAGAAATATATGATGTCTTTATACATGACAATGTCACTAATAAAAAAAAAGGTTTAAAGTAGAATAAGTAAAAGAGAATTAATATTACAATTTTAAGAGTCAAAACAAACGCATCTAGCAATAAAATAAAATAATCGTCTCATGATACCAAAAAAAAAGGATTTGATGTATTTGTCACTGCTTGACTTGTAAGGAAAACGTGCGCGATTCCGATTCCTATATCTTTCGAGAAATCGGCATATTCTTTTCTCGTTTTTCTCATAATAATTTTTTTTTATTTTCTCTCTCTTATTAATCAGAGTAAAGTATTTTTTATCATTAATTAACATTCAATTAAAAACTTCTCATATTATATTTATTATTATAAAAAATATTATATATTAATCAACACAAAACTCAATATATATCTTTATATTCACGTAAATTGTATCAATATTCAATTCAATATATGTAATGAAACTTAGTCTTATTCAATATTCTCCTTATATATTTTGTTACTATTACAGATAATTCTCATTACTTATTTTTCATCTTAATTTGAATTCAATTCTCCTTCCTTCTTTATCAACTTGCCAATTGAACTAATTTTGTTTAACACATTTCTCAATAGCTTCCCTTATTTTCTCTATGTTTTTTTTTCTATTTTAAAGCAATAATGTGCCACCTCCTCATGCCAACTCAACTAAGTTTATGTAATATTTATATCATTACAATATTTAATCATTAATGAATATTCAATTATAAACTTCTCATAGTCTATAATATTTATTTATAATGGCATATTATGCTAATCTACATAAAATTTAAATATATGTTTATATTCATGTAAATCTTATATGTAATCTATATATAACTAAAAGTTGGGCATCACATAATTCTCAATAAGCTCTCTCTTTCGATAATTCACCATATCGTTTTCTCATTTTTTTCATAATACTATAATTTTTCTCTCTCCTGTTAGTTAAAGTAAAATATTTATATCATTACATTTTTACTCAATTAATGAACATTCAATTGCAAACTTCTCACATTCTGTAATATTTATTGATCATAAAAATATTATATACTAATCAACAAAAAACTCAATATATATTTGTATTAATTTAAATTATATAATTATTCAATTCAATTTATTCAATATAATTTAATTTTATTCAATATTCTCCTTATTACACATAATTCTCATTCCTTATTTTCACCTTAATTTGAATTTAATTTTTCTTTTTTTTTTATGACTTGTGTATATATAAAACTGCTGCTAAGATCAATATCAAATGCTCTATTGTTTCACCATTCTCTTTATCTTTTTTTTTTCTCCATTTTTAAAATTTATGCCATTTAAATACATGTAAAATGACATGATCATGAATAAATGATACCATGAGTTAATGAGCATCCATTTTTATTATCTTCATATTTATTCTCTTAATAATTATCTCCCTTTTTTTACTACTACATTTAATTTCAAGGTGGGCATCACACAATTCTCAATAAGCTCTCTCTTTTCAGAATTCATCATATCTTTTTTCTCCTTTTCTTTCAAAATATTATATTTTTTCTCTCTCCTATAAATTAAAGTAAATTATTTATATCATTACATTTTTAGTCAATTAATGAACATTCAATTACAAACTTCTTGCATTCTGTAATATTTATTTATTATAAAAATATTATATATTAATCAACAAAAAACTCAATATATATTCATATTCATGTAAATAATATAACTATTCAATTCAATATATTCAATATAACTTAATTTTATTCAATATTCTCGTTATCACACATAATTCTCATTCCTTATTTTCATCTTAATTTGAATTTATTTTTTCTTTATTTTTTTATAACTTGTATATATATATATATATATATATAT